>JBBPMH010000201.1:0-26136 GCA_038090235.1 Pulveroboletus ravenelii | reverse complement strand
ACTTGATGACGGTATATGTGACATTCCCCAAGCCAGGAGACCCGGTAAGGAATACAAGTGGCAGCGCGCCGGCTGGCGATTTTTCAACGCCGCAGTCGGTGGGTTTTTTTTAATACTGCCGCACGCGTGGACACTCATCACCACAGACGTTCATCGTAATTCACTTTCCCTCTTTCACCCCTCCGGTCTGTTTGAAGTTCAGAGCACAGCGGTCAGTCTCACGAAATGCCTATCGGAAGGTCACCTTGGCTAACTCTCACGAACAGCTACTTGGCATGTTCCTGCGCGACACTGCATTTTTTCCCGTGGCGTGGCTGTTCATTAGTGTTGGCCTTCGCAAAGCACAAGATGTCGGAGCCCATCGGAAGAAAATTTACGGGGATAAGCCCACTGCTGAAGGGGAGCTGTGGAAAAGGGCCTTTTGGGTTCTTGTCCTTCAGGACAGAATAACAAGCACTACCTTGGGACGGCCCTGCTGTTCAGGAGAGGAAGAGTACGCGGCCCCGCTACCGATTACGTGTTTAATTGACACACTCTTTTGTCAAGGTTTGACGCAGAGCTTCCACTGGAAGTCGATGACGAATACTGGGAATCACAAAATCCAGACAAGGCATTTCAACAACCCCCTGGCAAGCCATCCAAGATTGCCGCATTCAATTCACACCTCAAATTAACAAAGATTGCGGCATATGCCTTGAGAACGATCGTGCGTTTTCTCACTCCGTGACGGATTATTAGCTAACGCCCCTGGCAAGTATGCCCTTGATAGGTCAAAGTTACTTTTCAGTGCCGCGCGCCCGCGGTGGCAGGAAGTTTTAGCGAAGCTGAATCGTGCACTGACCGAATGGGTAGATTCCGTCCCACAGCATCGTGAGTGTGATTTCTCTGCCAGTTCTACGCCCTGAGGCCGACTTTCCGTCAGTACACTGGTCGCCTCACATCGAAGATCCGCTCTTTTCAAACCAGTCAGCAACGCTGTACATTACCTACTATCTGATCCAGATCACCATTTATCGACCCTTCGGTCCACCTTCTCTTCAATCCCCTATGAACATTGTCCCACATGTCAACATGCCCATCCCCTGTATTGCGATTTGTGTCAACGCTGGCAAATGCGTCTCTCGCATCGTAAAGGCTCAGATGGGCCGTGGTTGCTCGAACATCCCTACCATCATCTTGGGTTCACATGTCTGCGCTGCGATCCTGCTCATGAACTTTTGGGATCTAAAATGGCAAGAACGCAAGCACATGAGATACGACGCCCCTGAAGACGTCAAGTCCCCTCTATCTCTGGCTGTGGCCGAGCTCCTGGAAGGGATTTCAGTTTTCATTGAAACACTGGAGACAGTCAGACCTCGCTGGAGGAACGCGGAGATGTTCTTGTCAGCATCAATTTCCTTTTTTTCTTTTTTGTGACACCCGCTTAACACTAGATGACAGGAACGAACTCAGTCCTTCGTTCCCACATAGTCTCGGCGGATTTGAACCAACCATGCCCAAGAATGACCTTTCTTCACGTCATTACCCCCTCCCGTTTGATGATCGCACCTACCACGAGGCTGCACCACCAGACTATACAATACTTGGGGACTACCGACATCCACCGCCTGAATATCGTGTTGCTCCACCATCCGCCAGTACGTACAACTTCGACACCCAGGTCGAACCGTCCAGGCGCAGCCCTCACTTCTTTGAGCACTCTCACGTTACCCGATATCCTGTGCCCAGCACTCTGCCACTCCCACCTCCATCTGCTCCGTGTCGACGCGACCGATCCACACCGACGCAAACCAACACACTTCGATCACAGCGGGGTCACGATAAACTTTCCATCCACAAGGCACTCGGTGACCGAAGGTCGTCAACAAGCGTCCATTCCCGATCGGCCTCCCTGTTCGATGGAAGGGTCATAGATGAAGCATCCTTGGTACAGCACGACCCCTCCATCTGCCGACAGTATGCTATTGCCAACCGCGCGTCTTGTGGTGGATCTATTTCTTCTGTGCAGACACATCAAAGCATCGTAAGTCACATTGGTCCTAGCCAGACAACGTATGTGTGTCGGTATGCGTTCTTGTGCGCTGCTTACACTGCTCCACAGGCCCAGTTGGGCAAGTGACTGGGATTATAACCCGGTGTATGCACATGGACCGGGTCCTGACAACGCTACCATTGAATCTGGTTATTTATCGCAAGGAAGATAGACCAGTTCACGTGGACAAGTTCTGACCCGTAAGATTCCTGGCATGTTCGCTAGACTCATATTTACGGTTGCTTACGACAGACTGGCTGCTATTCTCTGATGTTCATACCTTAGACTACTGACATACCATGATGACCCCGCTTACCTTACAATGTTGTAGTCATATCATAGTTTTCTTACTGCTATCAGTGTATTTGCACATTGTCTAAACAAAGTTTTGTCTGACTTGTACACAAAAATGTCATTTTTGTAACGTGGTGCGGGACAACCGGGGTAATGTTGGACGTGTAAATTTGCTGATACATCTAGAGCTCTCAAATTGTACTGTGCAGGTTAGATTCTTATAGAAAACCCCTTGCACAAACGAGGGCCTTGGGACACTTGCCCAAATCAATGCGCTATCGAGGTGTCGCAACTTGGACACAGCTCTACCGCGTCAAGACGTCTAGCTCGTTCAAGTTCCAGAAATGGGTGTGTCGATCTGATTCTGCCATAAACGGAACAAATACATTATCCGTCCCTAATCACGTATTTAGTCTAGTTCTGCGTATCAAGACGAGAGGGGGTCCTAGTCCGAGGAAGGTGTTATTCATCTTGACACGCGCTTGTGGCTCGCTAAATCCACACCGAGTGAACGTGTGCTATTGTACTAAACGAATATGAGTCATCGAGCATGTGTGGGTTCGGTTGGTTCCGCCAACACGTCATCGGCCAAGGAATGCTTTGGCCTCGTCCAGCGCGTCCGAGCACCACGCGCAGCCTCGCCAACAGCCTCGTGACGAGCGATGGTAGTCTGCGCGACAAACGCAGCGATGGCCTGTCAGGCGTATGCATATGCGTCGTCAGTGAATCCCAAGGGTTAAAATTAAAAAAAGGGACGAACGAGTAGCGTCGCCCCGAACAACACCCTCTCCTTCCACCGCTCGTCGCCCGCGGTCTCGTCGAAATGGGGACGTCTCCGTGCCTCGGGTCTAAAGCGCACTGGATCCGTGTGACGTTCGCGGTTTGTCAGGACCTCCCCGGTAATGGTACTCTTACCCCGCATCATATCGTACGCCCGGGCTATAGACTGGAACCGGGCTTGCGCTATGTCCGTGGGGTACTTCCGAGCGACGGGGGAATCCGGGTGATAGATACGAACGAGGTCATAATCTGATGAGAAGGGGGGAAAGTGCTTGATTAGACCGTTTGCCACGCGTCATACAAAAGGACCGACATCGTTCTTTGATCTGTTGCTGAGTGGCGGACCTGGGCAGGTGGAAGATTTGGTGCGGTTGTGGATTCGGGTGTGTGGGATATGGATACGGGTGAGAACGTGTGGATGCATGCCTGCAGGACCGGCGGGCGACGTAGTGCAGCGTATGCCGGGTTCGGCGAGTCGATTGATGGAGAACGTGAGCGCACGACATCTAGTAGCCTTCCAGGAGTGAAATGGCCGTTATGCGAGATGGACGAACACCCCCGTTGAGCTTATCAGCCCAAGTCGGCCGCCTGGGTGTTGCGAGCAGAGTTTGATATTTGTCCTTACATAGCAAGTCGTTGAACATGCGCAACGGTGGTCTCTGTTTCCCAGACACAAATCATATATCACAGGTATTATACAAAAGTCATAACCAGCAATGATTAATGGAGGCTCGCAATCAGTTCTATCGTCATCACCCCCCGATGTCACGGACGGACGAGAGGACGCACATGGTGCACCTGACTGTCACCCAGTGCACGACAACCGGTGCTGGGAGTCTCGTCAGGTATTTGACAACTGCGCGTCGACGGAAAGGTCACAGGCACCAAAGGTCCGCTACTGATCCTAAAGCAACCGCGCGACCAGCATACCAGCATTGTACGGGTCAACTCGGATGGGTATGTTGTGCCTAAAAAAAGCACGGGGAATGACATGAGAGGTCGTTGCATCAAACGGCTCATTGCTTACTTCCTCATGTAATCCTCGACGGCGGGCTTGATCTTGGCGACATGGCCGTCCGAATGCAAACCCTTGCCTATGACAATCGTCGTCACGTCTTGTTGTCAAGGGGGGGGCGACTTACCGACAATGCACCGGATCTCAGCGTCGCCTCTTTCGCGAGCCTCTCGAATGCTCTTGTCGACATACGAAATCGCCTCCTTGACATACAAGCCGTGGAGATCGATCTCCCCAGGCTCATTATCCTGTCGACCGTCATTCGAACAGACGAAAAAGAAACAGTGGTGTGGGAGGCCATACCAAGTTGTTTTCTATCCCAAGCCGCGGGGTCTCGCATCATGATGACCGCGCGCGGATAAAGAGCACACTCACGCCTAAATATCCAAGCACTGGCCTCGGCATTCAGGCCCTCCATCGTGCGTTCATGTTGTTTCCCTTCTTCTGAAAGCTCTTTGGCACGGGCGCCATCGCCCCGACTGTAGGCTTCGTGGCTTTCTTGGAAACATCGTGCCATCAAGTCACCATGTCCATTCGCTTTGGCGCGGAGGGCCATATAATGTTCGTCATGCTGGTTGATCTGGTTCTGGATCTTGAGAGGGAAGTCATGCCCTGGGAAGCGGGAAGAGTCCAGAGTAGACGTACCCGGTGTGGTCTATGGTCTGGACGAGGTTGAGATATGGGCTTGGACCCTTGCTCCTGTGTATGAATGTGTCAAGGGCGTCGTACACGGGAAAGCGCTCACTTGTTCAGATATTGGGTATTGCTCCGGGCGAGTGCTTATCGTTTGCTGGTGCGGTGGCCATTGTGTATGGGGCTTCTGGTATTCGACAGGCGGTCGTTCTTCAGTCGTCGAACCACCGCACAGGATTTTCGCCAAGGCAAGGAGGATGTCCATCAGACCGGCCATGGCGAAAATTGAATGACGGGCGGCGGCGTCAAGAGTGGTTGGGCCAAGTCTATAGAAAGCACGACAGGCATGCTCACACCAGCAGTCTGGAGTGCGGTTCTATTTTTTAATAGCTGGGCTATACTTATGGTACTGAATAGTTAAATACAAGAAAGATACATGATCGGACCGCCTGTCATGAAGGCAATGCCATTGATGGACGTACAAAAGGTTATTCACATGAGAAATTACGACGCGTTTCAACCCGACGACACGGATGTTCAACACATTCCCTTGACCGCTCGTTATCCAACTTAGATCTCCAGCCCCACAAGAATATACGCTGGATTAACCTGGAAGGGTGGTTTAGCGACAACACTTCCACCGACGTACATGAGTGAATGCAAAAGGTCGTTGAGCCCACTGAACGACTTGTCGAGAGCGATCACAAGTGCGGAACACTGTAGGTGCTCATCGGCGAGCTCCAGGAGGGCGACGATACTGCATGATGTCAGTCAGTCAGACACTACTTCGACGGTGTGAAAATTCACCTTTCGCGAAGGCTCACCACTGGGGCATTTTTACCATCGACGTAGAGGCTCCTTGGCTTTCCGCGCATTTCGAGGACAACTCCGTCGAAACTGGCCCCCATGTTTGGCACAGAGACAACGACGCTTTTAGCAAAAGGTAAAATGTTCAATCCGTTACGGGGAAAGATGTTCAAGAGAAGATCCAAAGCATCCTTTGAATGCTCGGTAATTATACCATGAGCACTGCTTGCATCGCTGTCGTCTGGGGTCAAAGGTGGAGTGGGGAGGCTACAGAAAGATCCGGATCTTGCGGGAATGAATCTTGGTGGCACATTGGTTGGGATTCGAGTACTGATGAAATGATTATTAATCGGACTTGTTGCTTTCTCTGGAGGAGAGGGCGAAAACGATGAATCGGGAGATTGGGAGATTATGGGCGCCAGACCGCCTGTCACACAGTCTGACGACCCTCCATCGGGAGGGCATTTCGCGTTAGGGACGTCAAAAGCACCACTGTGGGGGAATGAGTCGAGGTGTGCGGTTGGTGACAGAGGGACGTACTCTGGGTCCTCCAGAGAACGTGGTAGAATAATAGTACATGTCATTGATGCCGTGCATGTGGCAGACCGCAAGTACCCTCGGAGTGTTGTCGGAAGTGAATGCCCCATCCCCAACGGCATGACGGCCGTTGCTAAAAAGAAGAGTTTGTGAGGGTAAAGATGTCGCATGGGAGTGTACGAACGTGGGGCAAATACTAAATTGCTGTTGTGTACGATTGGAGACAGAAGACGGCGACATGTTCTTCCAACGTGACTGCGGAGACGGGAGATAAAGGTGTGCTACAGAGGTGAGCGTCGTTGGGAATATCTCGAAAAGAAGGGGACGTACCTTGCTTGTTGTGAGTGCTGGATGGTGCTGGTGCTGGTGCAAGTGCAAAGGGTTGGACAGCGACTTGCTACATCGGATCATGTGGGTCCCCCGGACACTCCCTCGCGGTCCACATCGTCCTCCACACGAACCACATTACGGGAAAGCTGGCCAGGGGGTATCAAAACATCAATGAGCTCTATCCCGGTGCTCTTTCCCTGGCTGGCACTGACTGTTGAACGTTGAGCGATAGGCCACTGAGGAGGGTGTCTGGGGACTTTGATGCGACTTCAGGGCAGGCTATAGGCAGCATCCGCGTGCCGACACTGCGATATCGACAGCACATCGGACTCGACTCAACGCTGCCAACTTGATTAGTGAGTATCTCCTCCACACTCATCCTTTCGGCAGAGAGGACATACACTGTGCCGCCATCCTTGCGAAAACTGGACGCGACCCCAGTGGCTGCTCCTCAGCTGGATGTCACTCTGCCGCACCGGGTGCAACATCTGACTGATCCTACTAAGCACAGTATCTTTCGGGAACGAATATGACTGACGCACCACGAGGACGGGGTGGATTTGGACGAGGCCGCGGTGAGCGGGGTCGGGGCCGTCGTGGTCCACGCCGTGGGGGTCGCAAGGACGAAGAAAAAGATTGGTGCGCACCCAGATCCTTGCTTCGAGATGTGACATAACCGTATGCGCAGGGTTCCCGTCACCAAGCTTGGACGTTTAGTCAAAGATGGGAAAATCAAGTCTCTGGAGGAGATCTACCTCTTCTCCCTACCCGTGAAGGAATACCAGATCGTCGATTCCTTCCTGCCAAAGCTCAAGGACGAAGTCATGAAAATAATGCCTGTTCAGAAGCAAACTCGCGCTGGTCAGCGCACAAGATTCAAAGCCTTTGTTGCTATCGGTGATTTTGACGGGCACGTCGGACTGGGCGTCAAATGCGCCAAGGAAGTCGCCACGGCTATCCGCGGTGCTATCATTCTGGCCAAGCTATCCGTAATCCCAGTGCGGAGGGGTTACTGGGGTGCTAAGCTTGGTGAACCACACACCGTGCCATCCAAGGTCAGCGGAAAGGTTGGGTCCGTCATGTGCAGATTGATTCCTGCTCCGCGCGGCACTGGTATCGTTGCTGCCCCGGCATCCAAGCGGCTGTTGCAGCTGGCTGGTGTGGAGGATTGCTACACACAGTCCAAAGGATCGACGGCTACGATGGGTAACTTTTTGAAGGCCACATTTGTCGCTGTATGGTTCTCCTTCGCTTCTTTATCACACCGCTTACGTTTCGGGCAGATTACCAAAACTTACTCGTTTCTCACCCCCGACTTGTGGCGAGAGATACCGGTCACGAAGGTGCCCTATGATGAGCACAGCGCCCATTTACAGCTCACGGCAGGCAAGAAGGGATACTAGTTATGTGAGGATGACTTTTGTTGTTGTAGCACTCCGAACCCATCGATTGTTATGCATTGTGCTTGCAGACCAGGTTGTGTGATCGTATTTTGTGGTGTAAGAAAGACATTGGACATTGTTGGCAGCTCGGACAAGACTAGGCTTGACAAATTGCCCGCGCACGAGTGGTATGGCAACCTCCTCCACCCTTGTTTTTCTTCGTTGGGCATTTGCAAACATATCGAGCGGCGGGGGGTGTCTGATCTCCGAGACCAAGAGATACAGAATGCCAAAGCCACTATTTAGTCTCCATCGTCTCCCTTCTCTCCTCCTCCACTCTTTCACCCATGCGGCCACCTCCCCGCTCCCCTCCCCCAGATGACTTCCCGTCCTCGCCCGAGTCCGCGTGGAGGTGCGTATCTCCCCCATCCCGTCTAATCCAATACCCATTATTTTCAGCTGCACTGGCTCGCGGTCCCCATGCTCGCCTACTCAAGATCATCTCTCCCCTCCTACCCCAGAACCGTGCTTTTCCCTCGCGCCCGCCATCGTCACTCCGGACGAGTTCACTCTCCAGCTTGACGTCCAATTCGACGAAACGGTGGGGGGATCGCCCCATGAACCCTCTACCGCCCACTTATTGCCACGGCCTTCACTTTCATCTTCGAAAACAATCTCATCTTTCCTGTCCGAGGACGACATGAGTAAGGTACGGTGGTCTCTGAGAAACAGGGACCGGGGGAATGTGCGCGAGCGGTTTGAAACCTCCCCGTCCCTTCGTCCTCATAACGCATCTCGCGTACCACCAGTGTCGAGGGACAGCACCAAGGACGCTTTTTCATGGGAAGCCACTCGCTCTCCTCTCGTGGATCCTAACGAACTTTCCGATCCCTCACGCTATAGCCGTCTTATCCACGAGGTCAGCCTTCTTGTTGGGCTGGCTGCGGACGACGACTCCCTCTCGCCTGGTGACCGTTGTCCCCTTGTTCCCATTGAACCGAGAGAGGCACCCGACACACTACCCCTCAGCCTAACACCCACCAAATCTCGTAAACACACGAACACTAACGTTCAAGTTCCCCCACTCAGCATTCCCATTCCCCCAAGCACTCGTACAAGCACGCAGAATGCAAATGCAACCCTACACAGCGAAAAGCCTCCGCTAACTAGATCGGGAGACCCTGTGACCCCAGTCTTCCACCAAAGGGGTGCTGATGCCGTCCGTTGCTCTCTATCGCCACGCCGACGCCAAGGACGACTTTTTCACTTCGAGCCACCATCTGGTAATGCGCATTACCGAAACATAGTTGATCCGGACGAAACATTCATTCATCCTCGTGAACCTCCCAAGAAGCCGATTCTCGGTTCTCCGACTAACCGGTGTTCTTCACTCGATAGACTAGAATGCAGTTTGCGGAAATTAGAAGCACACGCACCGAGTAATCATCGCAAGTCTCAGTCTGAAGGACAGTCTCCTGATCATGTTGCACCACGGAAGGACAAGCGTCCATCTCTCCCCCCTCCACAGCGCTTGAAGAAACACCAGTCTGCCCACAACATTGCATCCCGCAATCTGTCACGTCCTAGAGTTGATTGTCATCTCTCGTGTCCCCTACCTGTATCGAGATCGACACCACTTCACCACTGCGCCGTGCCACGAACTTGCCCGGTAGTCCCCTTGGACGACGAGCACCGCGAGGAGGATCAAACCCCCCGTTCATTTATGGACATGGACATTCCTCCCACAGAGGAGGCTTCGCGGAAACGACAAGCCTCCTTTCGTCAGGTGATAAGCAAGGCGAAAATGAAGAGTCTGGTCAGCGTCGCCAGGAGAGTGAGCCGAGGGGTAATTGCATGGGGAAAGAATTTGACGGGATCCGCAAAACCGTCGGTTACTGAGCAGGAAACATCCACTATTCACGGCGCCCATGGCTAACGCTATCCATTGTTATTGGTCTGTGCGTATAATACTCCCCGATGTATCCCTAGTGACAACCTAGTCCTGTAGTCAGGTTTATGGCCTCGCATGTACTCTATGCTGTTCCTCTCCTAATTGTCCTCTCGTATCTACTAGTGTAATTTTGATATGTTACAATCAGAGTAGTCGACAGACTTCTCGATCTCGCGCGTTCCGGGAAACGTGCTTGGCGAGATGGTGGGGATGATGAGGACAGCATTGCGCCTGCGCATATTCGGGACGCGCTTGTACGGATGCAAAGGAACTGGGCACATCATCGACGAAAGTGCTGGAATGAGGGATCGCAGAGGGGGCTTGATTCAGACAAGTCGAGTCAGCTTGATCTGATGTGAAAATGGGATGTACGCAGGTACCAAAAGAGTGTGTGCAGCTTGTTGCATTTCATGGTGATGCGGTATGAAGCTGAAGGATTGTCAGGCCTCTGTCCCTGGCGAGCAAAGGCTGCATAAATTGAGCCGGCGCTGGGCTTCTTGATGGGGTCGCCTCTGCATGGACTGTCGACAGTCTCCTTACCAAGGCAGACAATTACATGAGTTTCAAGATTGGCCACCGAAGACCTGTCTTTGAGTGTTGGTAACGCCATATCACCAACCGGACTTTCACATTCCTTTGCACCGCAGGGAAAAAAGTGTTCATCAACATACTAAACGGTCGGGGCGTCGACCTTCAAAAAAAGAATATATCGACGAGTTCCAGTGTCTTTTCAAAGCAGCCGATACAAGTGATAGGTAAGAACGCAACAGAAATGTTACACACACTTACCAAGGTCACTTTCACGATCTATACAGTATATCGGGGCTATCCTGATGGATGGCATTAAAGCCACGGTCGTCAATCTCTAAGTCATGGGGACAAAAGCAGTGGCGAGTGGCTGCGTTTTGTCGTGAGCTCGCTCCTTGGAGAACTTGCGTGCTTTTTTGACCAGTGGTGGTGAGATAGTAGCCGTCGCACCCTCGGTGACAACAGCCGCTGCTCCGCCAAACGAATGACATTCTAAGTGACATACTCACGTCGGGTAACGATGATTGAGCGTCCATGATCATCTCGTAGCACATCACATTGCCGAACAAGAGTATCTCAAATGTTATCAAACGACTTTACAAATTGACTGTCAAGTGAAAACGGATAAGCCTAACTTCTGACCTTTTTCACCAACAGCGGACACTGGGTGCCCTTCTCGAATTGCCCAGTGACGTAGGGACGCATGACCACTCTGAAAACCTGAGATGAGCTTTTCTGCGGGAGGGAGAGTGTGGCCCACCCTTACATGTTGGCTTTGGATATCTTCTTCGTCTCGGTAAAAGAAAAGCTGGTCAAAAGAATGTACAGAAATATCTTCATCTCGATCATCGAAAAACGCATGCCAATGCAGGACTAAATGAGCCACGGGGTCATCATGCGTATCAACATACGTCAGTGAAAAGAGACACACACCCTCGGACCGGCCGAGAAAGTGAGAAGGTTGGGATGGAGCCCTGGCAGCGTCTCTACAGCCTCGGGTAGGTGGTCCCAGCGCTCCGGGCTGACAACCAAAAGTCAGTCTGTGAGTGTGCCTCCAATACCCTCGACCAGATACTCACTCGTATTCCCATGCGTTCTCGCCCCAGAATTCTTTGTCGAGGTTGAGACCTTCCACGGGTACGTATATTAATTCCCCCTTTCGTATATGAATGGACTTCTGGTCCGATATGCTCCCATCGCGGAGATGTACAGGGTACGACGTCGGGAGTTCGTCATCTTGAGTGGCAACGCGCAAAGAGGAATGTACTGGCGGTATAAGCCGCAATGACTCGCGGGCCACGTTGTTCAGGTAGTGGTGGTTGGATATTACAGTGTGCAGGGATTCAACTTCCTCGGTTGACAAGCAAGACAGTGGCGTTGATGGCATGATGTTGAGCAGCTCGGCACGGAGGCGGGTCTGAATTTCAGGATGTCTCGCCAGGAGGACCAAAGTCCACGTAACAGCAAGGGACGTGGTATCAGAGCCCGCGAACATGAATGTGTTGATGTTGTGAAGGATGTCTTCATCTGAAATCCGCTGATTAGGGGGCAAGTCTGTTGCCATGTTTGATTTCACTAGCGAGTTCTGTCAGATCGGACTTCTTAGTAAGGAGTTCGCTGATCACTCACGCAAGAGGCCAAGTAGATCCTTGTCAGTGTAACCTGTTCCGGTTTTCTCGCATTCCATGATCCTGGCTTTCTTCGATTGAATGAGCTTTCCAGCGACCCGGTTGATGACGGCATGACAACGTTTGACGGTGTTGACCCGTTTGTCCGGCTGTGCAAAAGGTACGTCGGAAGATACTCTGAAGCCAAATACACCTACTCACGAACAGCACGTCGAGAATGGGGAAATATATTCCAAGCATCTCTCGAATTCCATTGCTCTGAGCAAATGCGAACATTTCTTTATAGGCAAGAAAAAGTTCGTCTGATTCATTCTGGATGGCGTTGAAATGATAGTCAAATCCTGCCGACCAGTTACTTTCTTGAACACGCCGGTCGAGGAGGCGCTTACCTGCCAGGCCAATCACATCAAATGTCGCGCGACTGACCCAACGACATACATCGATTTCAAGGCCCTCCTCTTCGGTAGAAGACCCGTTGAGAAGCTCGATCCATTTATCTTTGAGTTCATGTCCCTTGCGAAACACGAGTGGCACAAGTGCTCTCAAGTTCTGCACGGAAAACGCGGACGTAGCAACCCGCCGCTGACGCCTGTGAGCATGGCCTTCTGCAGCAAGCATGCCACAACCAATGAGACTTGCAATCAGTCTGCGCGACTGCCAAGGTTTCTCGTAGATGATGCTATTCTTGAGCACATGACACACGGAAACAGGATCAAGCGGAAGGAGACGGTCATCCCACAGCTGTCATGTAGTGCAATGAGTTGAATTCCGAAGGGGACCTCGAACACGCTTACAGGACTCCTTACACGTATGTTCCTACCATAGGCCTTAACGAAGCGAGCATGGGCTGTGGGTGACCTAGACGGACTACGGAATGATGAGCGCCAGGTAAGAGACCCCGGGGTACTACATACTCGAGTATGTAAGCCATGTGGTTACCAATGAGGGTCCGTACGGGTGGCCCGGCCAGTTTCCGAAGCGGGTTGCAATGCCGAGGGGTTGCGGAGACACGATATACGGCAATGCAGAGGGTAAGGGCTAGCACGGCCCATATGAGACTGGAGCCAAGTGCTGTTGGCAAAATCGTTGACATTGGGGATGAGCAGAAAGACGGGCATCGTAAAACAATAGTGACATGGCCCTTTTACTAATTGCCGGTGCCCGAATCTCTCGCTCCGCCCGCCTGTTCTGCAATCTTGCTTTGCGATTTTCCGTTGATGCTCCGGCTCACACTCTACTGAAAGACACTTGAACGCATAATTCAGACGGGTTGCAAGGCGCGAGCAACCAGTCGGGACTCGGTGTAGCAACGAGTACTTGACAAACAGTAAGGTCGACTGGGATTTCAAAGTGCCTCCACCAATTAGCTTGCACATGACCATCGCAAAGATACAGGTTCCATGTACCGTTCATACTAGAAACTCGACACAAAACTTGGAATCATGGGAAGCACCGAAGGAGGCGAAGGGAACTCGTCCAGGCTAACCGCACTGAAGCTTCCACCAAGCATCGCTAGACTCACTTCGCGCTCAACACAGTCCTTGCCCCCTCCTGCACTCGATATGGAAGACGATCGCGAGAGGCGACACTCGAGTTCTCCATGTGTTGACACAAGGCTTTGGCCATCATCCAGGGTCTTCAGGCTGAGAGAAAGCAACACTCCTCTGTTCATCTGCATGCTCTTCGTTTGTGCTCGTCTCAGCTCAAATACCTCTTCTCTGAGACTCCCCTTGTCGTTTCCGCCTTCAAGGCTCATCAGCGATGCCATCGATGACCTACTCGAGTCGCCCCCGTCTGAAGTCATATCTGGAGCCGAGCTTTCCAATGATTTGGTTTCCTCGTCCCTCGTCTCTGCTTTATGTATGGCTTGGAAATCCCGCGAACCGCGTCGCTCTCCCGTCACCGACAATTCCGGTCCACTTGAACCCTTTAGGAGCACTCCATGCGACGACCTGGGTCGTTTCGACTGAGTGGCCGATACTACAGGGTCAGGTTCAGGCGATCGTTGGAGTGTAATACCCAGGATGACCGCAATGTCCGTCTGGCTTTCGCAATCTTCAAGTTCTTCTGGTATGCGAGACAAGACGGTGCGAGATGGTGCCGCGTAGAGTGAAACTGGGGAGAAGTCGGACCAAGTCGTCGGTGGAGTCGCCACCGGCGGAGAAGACTCAACACTGCGCTTGACCTGCTCTCGGCGCGATCGGCGATTATACAAGGCCCGGGACAAGCCGCGGATTGGCCAGAGTTCAGAGAATCTTCGTTGACGCTCCCTATTGAGAGCGGGAGGTGGTCGAGCGAGTGGGTTCAGCATTTTCTCGTCGTATGGAAACTTTTCACTGCCCATTTTGACGCACCGCTGCGATGACTCGGTTACCTTCTTGGTTGTTTTGGATTTTCGGCGTCCGAAACATTTCGAGGACGGAGGGGAAGGTTTTTCCCCTGTGGTTCTTGCCCGTCTTCGCAGTATTTCCCCTCCGATGACCAGACCAATGAGCCCACCTAAGATGAGGACGATGACGACAACCCCCGCCACTATGTTTCCCGTTACGTCTGTAGGTGGGTTTGATCCTTGGGGTTGGTTATCCTTGACAGGAATAGCAGGTGGTTTTGGGGCAAGGACAGCTGACTCAGATGGCGTAGGACTAATTGGAGGTGGCGGCGGGCCCTCGAGAACTACTGATGGTTGCAAGGGGGCGTCCAGAATGCGTGGCTCGGATCGTTCAGTGCGAGTGCGCGAAACTGAGGACTGCCCTGGTGAATAATGAGAGAAAGGCAGCGCTTGACGACGGAGACGGTGAAGGCGTCTGGCAGAAGGGAGATTCGATGCATGGATAAGGGTGGGTGAAGGTGTAGGCGCCATGATCGTAGTGGGTCAGGTTACTTACTATGGACGACAGGAAGTACTCTCGGAATGTCATAAATATGCTGGCGGCTGACGGTGACCAGCCCTCCCGGTCAGCCAAGTACGGCTGACAGCGATTGACACGAGCGGGCTGGTACTACTCACTGGGTACGCAGACGCTGGCGGCCATTCGAGATGACCCACAGATCACTGGCATCTGTAGAGTATCACCTCCCTACACTGCTTGAATCCAAACCTGCACGGAAAGAGATCGGACGCGCGCACCCGCCCTGGAGGCGGAAGAGAGCTTTCCGACAGGTTGATCAGATAAGTCGCCTTCGTTCGCATCCGCCACTATTGCTACCTTGTCGCCCTCTACCATCACCGCCGCTATCATAGTGGGCGAAACCAGCCTGTTCTGGAAACGAATACCCAACGGGTTGGGTTGTCATCTTGGCGTTCCCTCCAGCAAAAACGGGCAGAAGGCCGAAGTTTTCGCACCTGGCAGTGCTGTGGATCTTATCAGCAGCGTGACAGATCCGTGAGGTGCTCAGTATCTTTTGTTCGACAAACATCAAAATAGAACGGAACACGCAGGGCGGTTGAACGGATATATCAGATAGGTAGAATGACATGGTAAGAAAGCACAGATGTGACACGGAAACAAATGACAAGATATGCACAATGGAAATAGCGAGGAACGGGAATTCATTATCGTATTAGATCAGCATTCCCCTGGAAAGCCCAATCAGTCTTGTGACGGGCGCGAGATAAGGACACATACGCGATACCAGCAGTTTGCAGGGTCCTGGAAGGCGTGACTGTGAGGCGGCAATGTGTCTAGAAAGGCAGAGAGGCTCACGAAATAAATCCGCAAATCATGGCTGAACCAGCGAGCGACGTAATGGTTTTTGCCTGCGATGGTGCCATGGCGGTGAGCACGCCAATCTGGATACCCAGTGAACTCAGGTTTGCAAAACCACAAAGCGAGTACGAGGCGATCGTGTACGCGCGCGGCGAGAGAGGACTGAGGCTCGCCTGGATACCTTGAAGTTCTGGACCCAGTTCATCAAGCATACAACCCGCCGAATTAACAAATCACGCACCGATATAAGCTGCGAACTCATTCTCAATCAATTTCGTGGCAAGCAGCTGAGATACACGTAGAATCTCGCCATATGGCACACCTGACCAAGAAACCATGAAAAGGTTAGCGATAGATTAACTGGACCCGTTACGGACCGAGGAAGAACACGACAGGGTATCCGATATATCCCAAAATAAGTTGCAGAGTGAGGTGGTGGATTCCGAATCCGCGACCAACCCATGTCAATATGCCATTGATAGTTGCGATAAGGGACAAGATAATCAACACATTTGTCCTGTACAGAACCGCGTCAGTAAATGGGACACTCTCGAAGGAAAAACATACAAAATTTGCCCGGCGACGTTCAGTCCGAACAAGCCACCCTTGGAAAATGCGTGGAGCGCGTTCACGGGAGGGTCCTCTTCCCCACGATCAATGACGACACGTCCGCGAGTTACAGGGACATCCGTTTCCGGCAAGCGCATTTTACTGATCGCTATGGAGGCAGGAATACTCATGACAGAGGATGTCACCAAGTTCTGTGGGGGAACGCCAAGTGAAATGTATGCACTAAGGACCGCCCCGGAGATGGTCGAAAACCCTAAGCAGCCTCTTCCATGACAATCCCCACTGGTGAGCTATTAACACTCACCGGACGTCATGGTAAGGTGAATTTCGGATGGTGTCATAACAGCTACATACGGCTTGACCAAACAAGCTGACTCTCCTTGGCCAACCCATGGTGAGGCAGAGGCGACGACAGCCTCAGCGCCAGAAACATTCATCAATTTGAAGAAGAACCACGCGCTTGGCCGGCTAGGTGACTGAATCTGGTAGTACAGAAGATCGTACTTACAATCCTTTGAGAATCCATTGCATTACTCCGAGCTGTACACGTCAACAAGACCGGGACCGATAGAGAACTGAAAAGACCCACATAATAAAACATTTGCACAGTTGCGATGAAGAATATAATGGCTGAAAGCTGTGATGAATTAGCAATGCAAAAAGGGATACAAACGTTGTTGACTAACGGTGTTGACGAAAAACCAGTTTTTGGCGATGGTTTGGGCGTCGAAGAAGAACTGTGCACCAACGTAAGCCTTCGTTAGGAAGTCATATGCCAGATTTGCGATGTAGTGGAAGAGTGAATAGCCGGCACTCGTCTTGAACACAAAAAGGGCAATAGCCTGTTGAATAAATAATCCGACAATGACGGTAGGCCTGGATACTTTGAGATGACCGAACAAGCCGAGACCACAGCACTCACCAGCATATGGCAGAGCGACTGGTGGAGGAGAGGTAGAAGCCGCACTGGAAGACAAACAGGCCCAGCACGGAGACAGCTCTATGGCCATAGTTGTCACCCTGTGTGACACATCAGCATTGGTGGAATTTGATTTGTTGGATAACTCTGCGCACCGTCGCAAGCTTTGAACCGAAAGCGGATCCGAAGACGATGACGAGGAGGCACAGCCAACCGATGGCCAATCGCAAGTAGCGGGGCAGACGGTACCAAGGCTCCTGGACAAAAGGTATCCATACGGCGGCCACAGGTCGTGTGACCGCCGAGTTTGGGATAAACCGGAACGCGATGACACTGGAAGCGAAGGGTGGTGGACTGCCACGACCTGGAATAACTTAGAGTTTTGCACGTACGCTAGGAAGAACCAGGCAAAGATGGTCTGCACAACCCTGCGGGACTCTTGAGCACGTACGGAGAACCGAGGGAAGGGCAGACTTGCCATCTATCGCGCGTCGCCTTTAAGACCGTAGAAGAAATCCACCAGCCAAGGATTAGCGCAGCCAGGCCAATGAGAGCGGGGGTTCGCAGCCTCTCAGCGAGCCCTCTGTCTTGGATTTTCTCTTCCTTGTCGTCATGACTGTCGCGTTCGACGTCCACCTTTTCCTTGGTGTTTGATAGACTCAATGCGGAGAGTGACCTCTGGACCACCTGGTGACCGTGATCGGCAGCCGGACGGGTGTCGGTCATTGGTCTGCTCTGTGAGGGAGAAGGGAAAAGAAGGGGACGAGAACCGCATTGGAGCCGGATGAGGGGGCGTTATATTAGCGTTGGTGTTTCGTTATCGGTGTTCCACTGCCCCTGGTCGCATGGAACAAGCATGAATGCAACTTGGACTCCCACGACGCCAGAGGAGATATAGGCTGCCAGTGCCAAATCCGTCAGTGCGCTACCCATCCCTCTCCTCCAACCGTCGCTTTTCGGCTTCCGCGTTTCCAGACCAAGAGTGCCAAGGCCAAGTCGACAAGATAGGCGTGTGCGTTTTCCTGGGTTCTTGACAATTGCGCGCTTGCCCTCAGGTCATGAGCGGGTCGGGTACATCTCCATCACCGGGCCGGGTTGGCCGGCAGTTTGGGCTCCAGTGATACACAACCCAAGACTACATTCTGGGCAAGTCCGTTACATGACTAGCCGATATCAACAACAGCCGAGCCGCCTACACACGCGTGCAACCCAGTTGATTTTGCCAACACCCCCCTTTTCGTCACACTTTTAGTGCTTTAATCGACTTGCCACTCGCAATCGCAAGCCATTCGCCGGGGGCTGTCGAGTGACCAGTGTTCATCGTCATACCAGGGATCTGCGGCGACCACGCGACGTTCGTCACCTCATTGCTCGCAGAATAAGCCATGACCGGGTCAGTGACAATTCTTTTTTTGACGTCTGGTCGAGGAGAGTTCAATCGTGAGTTTGCCGTACGAGGCGAAGTTGCCGTCTGCGTGTAGCCTGCAAGGTCCCATAGCAGCACTTGACAATCATCACCTAACACATGTGTCAGTGGGCTGGACCAATGCTCCCTATCAAGGTGCATTTACTTGCGGTGGCGAGCAGGGGTCGGTCTGTTGCACTCCACCCCATTGAATTTACTTGGCCTCGGTGTCCTCTCAGCTCAAAAACCGGCTGGCCCGGGCTCCGCATGTCGAGGATCTGCACGTCTGTCCCATCCATGTGGAATGTAGACATGTAATTCGAGTCAGCAGGATTAAACGCGATGCGCAGCAATGGCGAGGTTGGGAGGCGAGTGGATGGCGTCAGAGGGGGAGCACCCTTCGGCGTAGGTGTCTCGTAGAGGATGGTGGAATGCTCTAGGCTCCGCAAGTCGAAAGCACGAAGACTCCCGTCAGCACCAACGGAAACAAATATATCCGTGGATCCCGGAAGCCAGGCAACGTCGTAGACCTCCCGGTCATGTGCGATAAGCTGTGTAATAGCCGTTGCAGTGTCGATGTTCCAAACCGTACATGTCGTATCAATCGACGACGTCACGACCAGACTAGGTGCCTTTTCGTTCCACGAGAAGCTTGTCAGGGGTGCGCCCGTGTTCTGGCTTTGTACTTTTGACTGCTACAGAGGGGTCAGTATAGTTCTTGGTTTCGAACGTGAGACGTGCGAGCCTACCCCAGATAGGGCAGTTTTCAGGGTTAAACGATGCCCACCCCCACTGGGCTGTCTCCCTACGTATGCGGATGACGCGGGCGGTGCGTCTCCAAAATATTCCCAAACTCTCAGTGCATCCCCCGTGGTGGCGAGTAACTCGGCAGATGGCGCCTTTCCTGACCAAGGGAAACCTCCGGCGCTGGCCGGCTGCCACTGCAAGTTTGTGGCCGGGTATCCGTGATTGGCTTCGACGAGGGTAACAAAGTCAGGGTAGTCGGTGTAGTCGTCCTCCACGAGAACCCGCTCGTCCTGAAGCCCGACGATTGCGATCCGATTGCGATAATCCTCTGTGAAGGACGCGATCCCAAGACGAAATGCGGAGCGCGGACGAGACTGTTGGCCTGGCGCTGTAGACTTGCACCAGTCAAGGGCATGGACGGGCCCTCACTAGCGTCAGACTACTGCCGACATGCGATCGTAGGTTAACTTACAAGGTGCTTCGTATTGAAGCAGCGTCGTCTGGGTCATGAGGGAGATGTTTGTCTACAGGTGGCTGTGCGATGGTCAAACGCTTGTACACTTTCACGTCAGATGGACTCATCACTCCTTCGCTCCAACTGGACATGATCAGAAAGCACGATTGATCAAGCACAGCATGTTTTTACATCAAAGCATTTATGTACAAGACAGCATGTCGGACGCGCAGTAGTTATAGATAAGAAGCAGAGGCGGAATTTGACAGTTGCGAGGATTGTATGGCGCGTCGAGTCGAAAAGTGCTGGGATGCTGATAGGAGACGGAGGGAGATACCGGAAAAGATGTGGTGGGTGGGAAGTCGGAGAGTCGCGTCGCCAAGCGCTTTCGAGTTTTCGGATGTAGAACGTCCAAGAGGAAATCATGAGTGACCCGATCAGCAAAATAAAAAAAAGATAAGAAAAAGGTGATAAAAGCCGAGTGAGCGGAGTTTCTCGCAACTTAGTCGGTATCGACCATGGATATCGCACCGCATTGTTCGCAGAAGCTCCACATCGTTCTTAAGCCGTCGACGCCGGGAGAACATGCGACACGAAGTTTGGGAATTTGAGAACACTGCGAGCTGATAACATCAAACATGAATGGATAAGCCAGGGTGCTGTCAAATCACAACGGTGGTGAAGCCATTTTGTTCACTTACCCATGATGCGAAAGAGTGCCGACAGGTTGCATCAGACCGACGACTTTGGGAGACTCAGAAGGATCGAGAGTGGGCTGGCACATGCTGTATCGGGGATAAAGAGCTGATAGCACGATAAAGTTGCACATCAAGCAAAGACCCGAGGGAAGCGCAAGCACTCACGAGAATCGCAACCAACTGCTTCAGACGAGCCAAATGTGCTGCTGGACGTGCTGGCAGTGGATATGAGACGAGTATGGTGGTTCTCAGGGAAAAATTGTTCCGAGTCAGAAGAGGAAGAGTCAAACATAGCAACGTCATGGTCGGGCTCATGGCCAGGGAACGGAACCAATTTCAGCTGTTTGACGGTCTGACAGATGATAAATATATGCGAAGTACAGGTGGTTAGAAGGGAGACCAACCTGGGGGAAATCTTCAGAGGATTCCAAGTCAAACTTGCGCTTTATGGCCATGTCTGATAGCGAGAGGGGGATGTACACTATGCGGGATGGACGGACGGACGATATCAGAGGTGGTTCTTGAGAAAGGAGGGTAAGCCAACTGACCGCCCAAACTTATAGACGTTCCAGTTTGCTCGTATTTGTCTTCTTCCGCGGAGTTTGAAGCGCGACGGAATTCAAATTTTCCTGTACCGAGGCGCCGGCACCAGTACCGCCACGCTATGCCGGGATCCTCCGATTGGCCACTTAGCTCGTGGGAACACACCGCCGAGGGTGGACATTGGGTAACCCCCGAGACATTATTCTGTACCCGTGATAAAGAATATGTCACGAGTTCCTGTGACCGAAGGTCGTCACGCTGGCTGCTGTCGTAGCACTCGTTGCCAACTTGACCGGGACCAGCCATGTCAAACACACCACTGCTAGCCGTCTTAGATTCCCTTGTCGACTATTTCGATGAACATCTCCCACCACCGCTCCGCTCGTTTGCCACTTCATTCCTCTCACATTTGCTAACCCTCCTCACCGCGTTTATGTCCCTCGTCTCTTCCCTCCTTGCATCCAAGCCTTGGGAGTGGGACGCACAAACCATCATACCACCCCTCATCAGTCTCTTAGCGGCGTACCTCGCTCTGGTTAGCTTGTACAGAACAACAACCTGGGTGTTCAGGACCGCGTTCTGGTTTGTCAAATGGGGAATGATATTCGCCCTTCTAGCGGCTGGTGCAGGCTGGTGCATGGGGGACCATGGTGTGAATGGAGGGGGAGATCTTGTGTCGGGCCTAAGCGCAGTACTTGGTGCACTGAATGGCGGTGGTCGTGAGGATGCTGGAGCGCGTTTTTCGCAAGCAACGCCTCGCACCTCGGGCCGTCGTATAAAGCCATGGGAATCGTTTAAAGACCAATGGCGGTATCGCGAAGACAACCCAACCGAGGCTCAGCAGATTATGTCGGACATCGCGGCAGCAGCAAATCGCGTCTTGATGGAGGGCGGATGGTGGAACGCAGCCAGGAGTGTACTCACCGGAAATGATGCACGGAGTGGGGAAGGAGACCGTTCTGCTAGACAGAACGGGGATCGGTCGTCACATAAATGACTCGTATGTAGCTCAGCGTTATGATGATAGCGACTAAAGTTTTCGTAGGAAAGAGTATATATATTGTCGAGCTACGAATAAGCTTGTACAAGTATGAGGTCTAAGATCCCGGTTTCTTCTAAGCTTTTGCTCCCTCTACCTGAGTGTGTGTGTAGCGATAGCTTTTAAACGGTTGAAAATACTTTCGTATCAAATCAGACAGATCGCTTACTGAGCAATCCGGGCTAACTGGCTGAGACCGGTCGCGCCAACGAACAAGTTGACCTTGGAATGTTTGTCAAAGAAGGCAGAAGATGTCCAGCATAACTTACTGCGGCAAGGCTGTAGTTGATTGGTATGATGACAAGCGAGTACCGCACCCAGATCACTCCCGTTGCCGCTAGAGCTAACGGAATGTAGATGAGTATGTATATCGCCATACGAGTCACTCGCAGACACACCAATGTTCTGCGACACGCTTAGTTTTTCCGCTGGTCGGTTTAGGTCCTTCACGCCTGCAGCAACCAGACACCACTTCATCAGCGGGGCCCAGAAGAACACAGTCTTGGGACCTATTTGCGCAAGCGGGTGCCCAGAGATTTAATGAGTTCCGAGCTGGACGTCAACACCGTTACGAAGCAGGAGACGTCGAAACACGAACCGGCTGGATGGTTCATGAATGCAGAGAAGCGCGAGGCCCCCGACATGTTATCCACACAAAGAACGAAGAGAATTCACGGTCGTGGTTGAAAGCAATCTCACTCGGCGTGACAGGTGACAAGTGTGACACATAACAAGTACATACAAACGGAGCTGATCACATGGTGCCCCCAATCCATTTCTGCGCCAGACTCTCCCAGCATCCCGTCAGATGCATGTGTCTTCCTGGACAAGTGACCAAAACTACAGCACCCCGTTCATCGAGGGTCCGCAGACCAATCCAATCCTCTATATACAGTGGCTGGAGCTTCATGGGCACGATCGTTTTCTCCTGAACGTGTGGTCCAAGGTGCTCCTGTTCCAGAAAACGATCCGACGCGTAGCGCATGTTTTGCTCTGGTGGGGCTTCGGATCCAAACCACGCGCTCTCCTTGGGGACCACGGTCTCATCTTCCGCAAAGAGGACGAGGACGAGGTGTCGTAGGGAAGCAAGGTTTTCAGCGTAGACTGGCTTTCTCGTAGGCGGAAGCAAAACCTCGTTGTTGATATCGGCGAGAAAGCTGCCCGACGACAGATACGATGACAATTCCGCTGGATCCCTGAAGTATTGCGCCTGTCGGATTCATCACTGAGTTTCATATGAGGAATAGAATGGAGCATTAATTCCCCCAACCTGGACCAGGTTCTCCTGTGCCCATTCACTATACACCCCAGCCTTTGCGGCACGGCGAGCGACCCGACACAGCAAATCAAAAGGCTTGCACACCGGCAGGTCAGAGATGCCCATGTGTTGTGATCCGAAAGTGATGAGATTGTGCACAGGCGGTGTGTTGTTTCGCTCCACGTACGCGCGCAGGAACTGTCCGCCCTGAGAGAAACCGATGGCGTCAAACCCCCTGCTAAGCTCCGGAATCGAAGCAAGTTGTTCAGCAACAACGGCAAGTTGTTGATTGACATTCCCGTACTGGGGGCCCCTCGGTCAATACGGTGACTTTAGTGAATATTTGACTCACGAATCCGGCGCGTTGATCAGCTTCTGGGTTCTGGTCGACATAGACAGAGTGGACGAATATCCCAGGGTGCATCTCCTTCACTTCGCTTTCAAACTGGATCATACCGGACGATGCATATGCATCGCCAAGACCATGCCATACTACAAGAGGTCGAACGTCATTGGTGGCAGAAGCGTGGACGAGGCTGGTCAGTACCAGACATACGCCGACCAGGGTGAGCATAGTGAGCAAGTTTGGCTGTCCCCACGCGTCAACACAGCATAAGAACAAATGGACTTGTTTGCTTACATAATGTACATGCTCACAATCATTACGGCGTCGACCGGCAACGACCAACCTGGCGCGGTCACCCTTGCGAGAATCAAGTAGGCTCGTCTAACCATCCCATTTGGTTACTTCAAGCAACAAGCACGGCACGAGCACTTATTACCTCGTTCCGGGGCGGGAATACGCATTATTTTTGGAGATGAAACTGCAGTCTCTGCCAGTGGGATGGTATCATATTGGTACCGAGTCCGTGGGCATCTTGCCCAGAGCTTTCCTCTGGTTTCATGCCCCACTCACTCGCACGCTCTCGTGACGAGATGCGGTCCTCATCCTCATTGGCACCCTCTTGATGCATTTTTTCACATCCTTGGCACCTTTGATGTCGCGTTCCATTGTCAAAACTGCTGAGTTTCACGAACAGGCCAATATAACGGACTTCTCGTCCATAAATTCCCACCGCAGAATGACCAGGAAAAAAGTGAAATGCTTGTTGCTATTCCGCCAGAATCGAGTAGCAAAGTAGGGGAGCAGAATACTGCATCCGGGAACACAAATGTTATGAGGCCATCGTCGCTGCCGGAAACCACTATAATAGAACACGTTCCTGGATGGACGCTGTCCCTGACATCTACATGGAAAATGGCACCCTTCTGATCCTGACCGTTTTCGTTTCCCGATATCAGGTACATGACGTCTACCGATCTCCCCGCAGAAAACACTCTAGAGAGTATCGCACTCCGTGAATCCACCCTACGGGACATGGGTATTGTAAGCCCTGGAGAAGCACTTCAGTGATGGGGAAACAGTCCTTCCACTCGTAGAGTTTAGTCGGTCAAGGGCAATACGGTTAGTTGTAGCTGCACACAATAGCTGCGATTTGCTAAATGTCTATTTTGTTGCCAGCTTCCGTTCAATGGTCCGTCACAGTGTGCGTTCACACTAAGGCTGATTTCATGAACTAATGTTGACCCAGTTCTAGCACACTGCTATCATTTCTGCGCTGAACTCCTGCTTGGAACTTGGTCGTTCTGGACAGGCTCAGTACATCCTGAATCCCCTCCCCCGATTCATCGTGCTATTTTCCCTCACTCATTAAACGTGGGCTGGCGGGGCGAACCAGGTTTCAACGTTATTTCCTACGGATTGCCTTCCCATCTTTAACAGTAGAATTCGATGTCGACTGGAATGATCGCGTGGCTGTCACGTTCGCTAGCATCGATTCAGGTGTTCATCGCGTGTGGCACTTTCCCTACCTTTTGCTCGCGGATCGGTCCGTAGCATTCAGAAGCAAATTATGCGACTCGCAGAATCAACGTACCGCTAGCGAATCCGTCGATGCTCTGATTGCTCGCTCAAAGCTGGACAAATATGGTTCGTGGTGAAGACCGATCAGAAATGCTGTCTGGCGTTTTGAAGGTGTGAAAATAGGTGGCGAGGAGGGTTCTTTCAAGAACTACACGCTGGATGCCATGCTACTGACCTCACTGCCACCGGAATTTGAGGAAACCGAAAAAATCGTGATCACTTACATCTCTCGTCAATACACCCGGCCTCGCTTGATCCCTGAAGACCACGGGGTACTGGTCGAAATTCTGGAGAATCTCGTACAGAGGAAGAACGCAGAAGTAACGAACATGGTGCATGCAGGTGGTATCGCGGGTAAAAAGTGGGAGTTGAACGTGGTGAGGGCCGAGGAAATGACGAAAGACGATCAGGTTTAACTTGCGGCACGCACAACAATCAGCTCTCTCTCCAAAAACATTCAATGACCTTGTAGCTGACGCGGACATAGATTCTACTTGGGGTACACGGCAATGGCCCATCACACCTCATTTTGACGTCACGCACCAACGCGTCCGCCGTGATTGAGATGCATAACACGTGAGTGTGGTCCGTCTGGCACGCCAGACACCACTAAGGGACCTTCTTCCAGATGTTTCACCGAGAACACGCCTAGCGTGCGGTATCCGGAGGGATTTCCACAGCATACCAATCTGCAGACCCAATATTGCCAGTATCATTGAAAAGCGAGTCGCTGGGGAATTGTGACGGTATCGTACTTACTTATTTGTTTGAGCTGTTATCGTTCGGTGGTTCTTCGTTCTCTCAGGGTTGGATGTCTACGTACTTACAGGCTCGCATTTATTCGCGATATCTACGGCGGTCCTTTCATTCTAGGCGTGAACGTTGCCTCTTTATGGATCTTTTCACAAAACTTACTACGTAACATTCTAACAACGAAAACATCTGAATCTTTCTG
>JBBPMH010000200.1:0-45199 GCA_038090235.1 Pulveroboletus ravenelii | reverse complement strand
GGTTTGGTGATATGCTTCATGACTATGTAGTTAGGGATTGTAAAGTATACTGTAGTATAGAAGCTGGCATGAGGATATGTAAAATTTCATTCTGGAGTTTGAGCCATAAACAAAGTGAGTAATGATTGCCAAATAAAGTGCAGAGCCACCTTTGTCAATACAAATGTGGCTATACCCATGGGTGTGAGAATATGCAGTGCCTATACCCACACCCACACCCACACCCACACCCACACCCATACCCTCAATGGTGGGTATGGGTACAGTGGTGGGTTAGCAAAAGCCAACCCACACCCATACCCACCAGTACCCATACCCATGATCCATGTGGGTTACCCATACCCATGCTATGCTCTACTGATGAGATATGTATGAAAGTCAGTCAGTTCATCTAGAAAGGTCTACCCTTACCTTCATCAAAGCCTTGGAATTGTTGCCAGTCCACTGCTTGAAGCCACAGCTCTGAGGGAAATTTCGCAATAAAGCAAAGAGTGGTGCAGCAGCAATCCTAATTCCATATTAACCAACCCAGCCTTGGCTTAAGCTAAGTTGCTTACCTACGATCAATGTCAGCCAATATGATCGTTGCCTGGCATTCACCATGGGTCAGAACAAGGTAGTCACCTACCCAAGTCACTAAATGGTCCTTAAACATACCCTTGATAAGCTGATAGAGAAGATCTCGAGCAATCAGTTCATGAATATTGGCTTGTGGAAAGTCACTTGTGAATGGCTACTCAATATTAGCATCAATCAGGTGCAAATATTGGAGTAAGTGCATAACTTACCACAACGTTGCCCACTATGTGTTAAGAACGGACTCCAAGGACAACTCCAGAACTCCGGAGTTCGAACAGGGCTTCAGCTTCACCGTATGTGGTGCACCTCTGTCACAAGTCCGGTTGCCCTGAATTTACGGAGGGTCAGGCAAAGGATCAAAGGGGACCTTGTTGCAAGCAATAGGGGTCAGCGGAGGGGTCAGAGGAGAGCCATGAAGGCTCAAGTGGAGGGTCAGAGAAGACAGGGGATGTCTTAGTTGATATTCAAACTGAGGTATATACAACATAGTACAGAGTCTTATATATGGAGTAGGAGCACTGATATGGGAACTGATAGCTAGGAGCCAGAGGCAGAGTAGAGAGAACAATGGAGCTGTGCTCCAGGGTCGGAGGGGCTATGAAGAAAGACGGGCAGTGTACTAAGTAAGTGAGGAATGGAACATAAGTACAGTAATACAAGATGAGCTAAGTATAGGGTCCGGAGAGTCTAGAGTGTGCACTCATTGAGAATGCACTGGAGTTCAAGGAAACAGGACCAGAGTTGGATCCAGAGTTAGGGGTTGCATGGGATATGACACTATGCCATAATCCTCCCAAAGCATCCTTAGGTCAAATGTTTGAATAAGTTGTTCTGTGAGTTCCTGTGCCTGAGGTCCACCTCCATGGTCTAAGTTATTGTGTGGAGCAGTGCATCTAAGACAGAATAGTATGCAGGTATTATAATATTAATGCAATAAAAGCTCACCTTGTGCACCAACCCTGGACAATACAAGCAAGCAGTGCTTGTTCTGGGTAATCAGCAATATATGGCCCTAATCCATACATGACTTGATGAAAGTGGCCATTGGCACAATGGATCACTTGTGGTTGGGTTATTGCAGGTTGAAGAGGTTGCAATATAGTTGCAATAGAGGAGTGGAACAACTGACGGTGAAACAAGCAAAAGCCAGGGTCGTTCTTGTAGGCCTGATCAGCTATATTGGGAACTCCAAGATTCATTGTGAATGATCAATGTAGTACTTACTTTTAGGTATTGCCAGGAATCCTAGCAGTGCAATGGAACCATGATGTGCCCAATGAATGCTGTTATGTAGATTCCTGAGGGACAAGTAGAGTGGGTAATACTCAGTATGACCAGTACCAACTGAGACGGTCATCTTATCACTCCCAAGAATAACTGGTGCAAACATAGTACTGTGAGTCACTTCATCCTGACCAATCATTTCCTAATGGACTACAGTGTCAGGACGAGGCACCAATTAGTAGGTTGGTACGTATGCTGAAGAACACTGATTCTGTCTGTGGGGTGCAGGACAAGTGGTAAGTGGGTCTAGGGGTATGGTGTGCTTGACTCTAAAGGGACTCGGAGAAGGGGAGGTGGAAAATGAGGTCTCTGGGCTACTGATACCTATATACCAGTAGTCCAGGTGGACTAGTGGAGTGATGAGTGATAAAACAGTGCAGTGGACAGTGGAAAATAGTGATGGTGACGGTAAATAGTGGGCAATGAGCAGTTGGTCGAATGGTAGACAGTCATTGTGAGCCAAAAGGGAGCTGTCCTATTTAGGACTAGGTACATTCCTTATAGTCCAGGCATTCCTGGGACTCTGTAAGATACAGTAGAATGACTAAATAGTCCAAGACATCGGTGGCAGTAGTGGAAGTATAGTCTGTGTTGTCAAGGAATGAAGGAAACAGTGGAAATAAAGGATGAATGGTCAAAAGGGGAATGTAAAAGGTACCTGGAAGTAATCAAATGAAACTGCCGACACAGCACAAGATACTGCCTGGGGTCTGATAGTAGTCCAGTAGTAGTCTGGTAGACTGGTTGGTCATACATATGTAAGAAAAAGGTAAGTAAACATAAATGGATATCCAATGGAAAAGAAGGGTAAATAGGTGGGGGCACTGTACTGGTCAAAATATACAAAATATAAACGTAGAGCCATGCTGTGCTCTACAACGCATTGGTCCCAGGCCTACTGCCCTGACATTAGGTTGCCCACTTGACATTCACCATGCTTGTCGGTGACAATCTTGGGTGCATAGTCAACAAGATCCTTGAATTCAGGGTTCACAAACTGACTCTTGAGTAAAGATAGTGGATTTTGGTGCCAAACATCATATTCAGCTGTCATCCAGGCAGGTGAATCACCTGCTACAGCCCCAGAGTACTTGACAGCAAATGACTGCTAAGGAGCATCACCATGTTTGATAGAATCAATAGTCTTGTATAGTTCCCTGTGTGAGTTGAAGGGGGGTTCGTGATTCATAGCAGCTATGATCAATAAAAGCGTGTCTATGTTTCCTACTGACATCTGCTCTTGGCGATAAAGAAAATCAGTAAGCTCGAATTCAGCATACCCCTCAAAGGGCGACCAGTCAACAGGAGGAGGGTTGTCTTGGGGTTGTGGAGGTGTATTGGGTGTGATGTCTTGACCATCCTGGTCACATGGTGCACCTGCATTACCAGTAGAGTTAGACTGAGAAATTCTGTTGTGAAACATGTACTTACCATTGATGACTGGATGAAAGAAAATATGCCTTTGATGCTGGTCTGGGTCTGGTGCAAATTCATGGCCTGCATTGGGATTGAATTGATATTCATTTTCAAAAGGAACATAAA
Source organism: Pulveroboletus ravenelii (assembly GCA_038090235.1). Taxonomy (NCBI): domain Eukaryota; kingdom Fungi; phylum Basidiomycota; class Agaricomycetes; order Boletales; family Boletaceae; genus Pulveroboletus; species Pulveroboletus ravenelii. The sequence goes on along the minus strand of JBBPMH010000200.1, from coordinate 41,794 downwards.
GATCTTCTTGAGAATGCATTACTTGGTCTATGGCATGGTGAATGCATGCATGTCACTTGAGCCCTCCAGGGCTATGATAGCTCTTTGTGCATCCAGGTACCTTGTAAAGAAATGACTGAGGTTGGTATGGAGGCATAGAGGGCCCAGGATAACCAATGTTGAGCATGGGGGATTTTTGGCTGTGGACCTGGGGGGACTTTCTCACATCGTTGCATTACTAAGGGGAAAACTTCAGCGACTGCTTGGTAGAGCAGTGACTACATTGTCCACATGGTCAAACCGCATGTCACTGCTTGGTAGAATGGTGAATACACTGACTGCATGGTCAAACTGACTGTCTGTTGGCAGCCCATATGGTAGGACGGAGAGTATGCAGCCTGCCTGTATGGTAGAATAGAGAGTATGTTGCTTGCACAGCCTGAAGATTGCAAAGAGTGTGGTGTTGTCACTGAAAAATGACTGAGGCAGCAAGACTTTAAAAATGAAAATTTATAGCATCATTGAAGGACCCACCTGCCTGTAATGCAATCTCTCATCAACACTCAGCCCAGCAACCAAGGTCATCACCCAGGAGTTCCAGACCTGCCTGCCTCTCGACAGAGTACCCAGACTGTCCAAAGTGAGCAGGCTGCATATGAGCTGGCTGCTGCGCAAGCCAAGGAGCAACAGCTAAAGAACATTAACCAAGCAGCTGCAATCAAGAATGAGCTGTGAGAAAAGTCAGCACAACTGCACTGATCATTTGGCAAGCCTACCTCCAATGTTGTATGGTCCCAGGGGAAATTGGTTGCAAGGGTTATGTGCAAGATGCAGTGTCAGAGCTCTGCAATCGAGAATGAGCTGCAAGAAAAGTCAGCACAACTGCATCAATCATTTGGCAAACCTATCTCCAAGGTTGTACAGTCCTGGAGGAAATTGGTTGCAAGGGTTATGGGCAAGATGCAGTGTCAGAGCCCTGCTGAAGCCATCAATGGTAAGATGGTAATGGAAAAAGAAGAAATGATGAACTCACTCACCTCTACTCTAGGACATCCAGAAATCGATGTGGGCGACAATGCTCTGGACATGGTGCTTGCACCATTAGATCCTCTGATGGAGGGAACTGCATGGCTGAGCAAGCCAAGTAGTGAGCGTCACAACACTAGTAACTGACCTTCCAAAAAAGGCTCTAAGGTGACCCATGAAAGCATTGAGGCTGCTCACACAGAGGTCACTACAAACCCCACCAAGACACTAGCGACCAGACAACTACTTTTCCCTACCAGCATCAGAGAAGGAGGGACTAAGAGAAAGGCTAATGAGGCAGATATCAGGTAAGATATGTCGGAAATGGACAACTGTGTGTGTAGCCATGCGTCGGACTTGCCTTGCATCTGCAGCTTTAGATTTAATATGATACTCCTTTGTTTCGTTTATCTTCTTTGTTGATTCCTTTCAACCTTTGTTGATCTCTTTATTCCTTTATACTTTTGAGTGGCACCACATGTATATTTAGTTTCTGTCTCACTGCTTGTCACCTCAGTCCGTTTGCCCCATAACGACTGAGGTGAGTACCATTCTATGCTACCATACGAATACCATACTTACACTGTACGTAGCATCTTCATCAATAGATAATACAGAGAGTCCGTTTGCCCTGCAATGACTGAGCATCTTCATCGATAGCCATTCCGTTATCGTGCCGCTCCTCGTAACCTTATAAGATATGCATTGTAGCTGACATATTGACAACTCACCAAGATATTTCACACACAGCGAAGTTCCTCAGACCTTGCTGCCCAGTGGAACATCTAGGCCATCCAAGCAGTTAAAGATGACATCAAGTGGTCTCAAGACTCAGTACTTGAAGAAACAAGAGGTATTAGCTACCAATCAACACCTCGACATCAATGATGATGGCATCACCTTCGGGAAACTGTCTGATGAGGAAGAAAGCTGGTTGTCCACTGACATTAGGCTGCTGACTCTGACTATGCAGGTCACCACAGGTGAGACAAAGGTGACCACTGGGCTTACAAAGATTATCCCAAATGCATCTCAAGCCCACCTTGCCTCAAGTGGAACAGTCGCTAAGGCTACTAACATGAGGTCTCACCCAACACACCAGTCCCTTCCACCAGGAGCACAGTATATATTCAAGACATATTTTATCCCACTCATTTGCCAATGGACTGGGATGCTGGAAAACCCATGGTGCACTAATGATTTGATTGGCCCTATGCAGAGGCTTTGGGACTTGCTAATGCATGAGACCAACAACTACGACCATATATTCAATGAAGATGATGGGATGTATAAGCTGGTAAGCCATCAATTTTACAAACACAGGCTCACTGAGATATACTCCCCATTTATAACCAGATGATGCAATGAGTCTATAAGTGGCACAACCACATTGGCACTGCTGCCATGGAGGCAGTCAGACATTTCTGGGAATCAGACACCAAGTATACGGATCTCAAAGAATGTCAGAAGTACATGCAGTATGTGATTGGACCATCTTTCATTTTCTTGTATGGCCAATTGGAGGAAATGAATGAGGGCAGCTGGAAAGTGGGTAATATCATGCTAGTACTTCAACGTGGCAACTAATGGACGAGATTTGAAGGTTGGAAAGGAATTTCAAGGCCCTCTCATGATGCAGACCCTTGCAGCACATCTCAAGAACATGGCACTGGTCAAACACTAGGCTTACTATTCAATGATTAATGAGCGCAAATCATATGGGGCATTGATTCTAGCAGTTACCACAGTAAGTATGATTTAATTTCAAGGCATGATACTAAGAACACTACAACAGGTTGAGCATGCCCTGATGATGTACAAGACAGGGGAAGAAGAAAAGACTAAAATGAATTTTTCAGATCATGTATGGGGTACTACATCACATCAATATGCTAAGTCAATCCAGCAACTCAGCAAGCACAAGATTGCTGAAATATTTGATGCCATGCGGTCATACTATAGGTCCAAGGTACACTGTGCTCCTCCCCCTTTGAAGAGTGCTGGTCTCTGAGATGACCCCAATGATGAAGAGGACGAACATGCCATGATCATGGTATTCTCAGATCCCATTACTAAGCATGCTGATGTAGAAGAGCACATTGACTCTGAGAGGTCTGGGTCGGGCACTGAGCCTGCATTGGAACCAGAGGAGTCTGACCCTATGGATCTGCTGGCTCGAGGGGTTGGGTGCTGGGTGTGGTGAGATGAAGGGCAATTTGCAGGTGAGTCTCTATGCCATCACAATTCATGAAACTAAGGTCGGAATGTAGGCATAGTGTAATGCAATTTCTACACTATGTGTCATAATGACAGGCAGCTCAATCTGACCCACCTTCAGAGCAGTCCACCATATTATTTAGTTTTCACTATGCTCATGGTGGCTACATTGATAGCTGTTCTGTTCAACCAGGTAGCTTGATGGGCCCCACAATTGAATGATTTGATTTGATTTGTCCATGATCCAATTGCTATGCCTGACTGCATGACTTGTATTTCAGGACACTTTTTGACTGACTGGTAGTACTTTGTTATCAACTTGTGGTACTTTTTTTATCTACTTCAAGTACTTTTCAGTCTACTTTTTGTTTCTGCTGTAGCACCTGTAAAAGTCCATGGCAGTCTTTTCATGTCTTCACTGTCTTTCACAAGATGGGACATGTCCATGACAACTTATTGGTCTTTGTGTCTGTGATGCCTGTCAAAGACATCACAGACCCAAAAAAATCAGTTGATATTTTGCTGATGTAGCAAGATGGAAGCTCAATGCAGCTACCATCCTAGTGCTAATTATCCAACAAACTTCTCTTATACAATTTGTTACCATGATTCCACTGTTCACCCTTGTTTCCCTGAACTTGAAACCACATCAGCAATTCTGTCATTGCCTTATCTGAACTTGGCACACTTGGCAACTAAGAGAAAGCGCCAAAAGTAAATCAATTAGTGAAAAGGACCACTAAGGAATGATTAAGGCCTTTTTGGTCAAGTGGATCCAGGGTTTTCTCAAGTCATGATTGGAAAAGTAGACAAAGCAGACTAAGTACAATGATTTCAGTATCCAGTAGGTTAATTACATTCCATGTAAAATTAGGGCTACCAGTAGATGCCTTGATACTGTCATATCCTATGCAACCCCTAACTCTGGATCCAACTCCAGCCCTGTTTTCCTTGAACTCCGGTACATTCTTGATGAGCACACACCCTAGACCCTCTGGACCTTGTACTTAGTAATTCCTCCTTATGTTCCATTTCTCGCTTACCTTGTACACCACCCGTTTCCTTCATAGCCCCTCCAATCCTGTGCTCCACTTAGGAGCACAGCTCCATTGTAACTACTCTGCCTCTGGCTCCGAGTTACTGGTCCTCATACCAGTGCTCCCCCTCCATATACATATAAGACTCCATATCATGTTGTAGATACCCCAGTTTGAATATTGACTAAGACACTCCCTGTCTTCTCTGACCCTCCGCTTGAGCCTTGATGGCTCTCCTCTGATCCACCCTCGACCTTCGTTGCTTGCAACAAGGTCACTCTGACCCTTGCCCAACCCTTAGCAAATTCAGGACACCCGGACTTGTGACAGGGCGCACCACATACGGTGAAGCCAAAGTCCTGTCTGAACTCCAGAGTTCCAGAGTTACCCCTTGGAGTTCTGTTCTTAACAGATACCATTCCAGAGTTCAGTGGTGGCAGTGAACATTCCCTCCAGGTGGCCCATAGGGAGAGATAATGGAATGATACAATCGAGAAGGAAGCCCTTGTGATATAGTTGAGAAGGGGGTCATTGTGATATAGTTGAGAAGGGGATCATTGTGATATAGTCAAGGAGGGGGCTGTTGTGATATAGTTGAGAAGGGGGCCATTGTGATATAATCAAGAAGGGGGTCCTTATGATATAGTTGAGAAGAGGGTTCTTATGATATAGTTGAGAAGGGGGTCCTCACAAATAGTTGAGAAGGGGGTTGTTATGATATAGTTGAGAAGGGGGTTGTTATGATATAGTTGAGAAGGGGGTTGTTATGATATAGTTGAGAAGGGGGTCCTTGTGATATAGTTGAGAAGGGGGTCCTTGTGATATAGTTGAGAAGGGGCTGTTGTGATATAGTTGAGAAAGGGGTCCTTATGATATAGTTGAGAAGGAGGTTCTCATGAATAGTTGAGAAGGGGGTCATTGTGATATAGTCAAGAAGGGGCTCATTGTGACATAGCTGAGAAGGAGGTCATCGCAATATAGTTGAGAAGGGGGTTGTGTGCCTGGAAGTTCAGTGTGATAGTTGCAGAGGTGGTGGCATGATGTAGTTAAAAGGGGAGTCATATATAATAACTGTGTGGAGAGTGAGTTCCTTAATACAACCATTGGCAAGTTGACTAACCAGAGAAGGGTTGTGTCTATATGGTAGTCAAGATGTGACCATGAAAAAGTGGTGGTCAGCATACTTGTTGACATAAAACAAGTTGAACACATCATATGAGTGATGTGGTTTTATTTCAAGCAGAACAGGGCAAGTGCCATATATGGGTATCAGATGTGCTGCATGGTAGATTGAGTTGATATAGATAACTGCATAATTGGGTCTATGATTTAGAAGAGTGGCCAGGCATATGATCCACATTCCAGTGGGCTTGTCAGGTTCCTTGCCAACCTTATAAAACCAGCATACAACTGCACAGGGATAAGTAACACCTTTGTAAACAAAGGAGAAAAAACAGAATATACAGGCAATTTCATACCCATGGATTCCGTCTGCATTTGCATCTGTCTCAATGAACACACAGTCATGGCATGGGCCCTCACCCCTCCACATTGGACAAGACTGAATATATTCTTTATGCATCCTGCTTGTCCCACTTAAATTGCTTGGTGCATAGAACCAGAATAATGTGGAATTAAACACAGATATAGGCCCATTATAGTAGGGAAGTTCCAAATATGGGATATTCATGATGTTGCATGGGTCATTAGGGTTTAGGCATTCAAATAGAAAGCATTGGAAAAGGGTTATCAAGTCAGGAATGGCAAGCTCTACAGCTAGTGCACCAACAGTTCTAGCATGTTTATACTCTGTAAATTATGTGAGTAAAAATGATTTCATAAATGATAGGCATATGAGAACATACATTGAGTTTATGAGAGCTTAACACATGCTGCCAGTGTGATTGTATTGCAATCTGCTTCCCTGTCCTCATTGTTAGCCATAGTGCTTGCAAACAGGTTTGAAGAATTGCTGTCAATAGAAGTGGTGCCCAAACCATCTGTGGGGCCATTTGAGCTTTGGTGATTAGAAATTAGCCATTATGTAGCTTATTATTGGGAGCTTGTGTGTATCTATCAAATTAATGGTGCTTGATAAGCATGTTCTGTTGAGCAAGCTGCAATTGGTAAAGTCGGCCTGTGCAGCTGAAAGCTTGTCAAGTCATTGATTAGTGACAAGCATCTGACCAAGAGTGTTGTGCTTGTTTGACCGGCAGTATGGCTTTTTTACCACAGTGATATGCTTGTTCTCTGTTATCAACAAGCAAAGTCCATTTGGCACACCAAAGAGCCGGATTAGCTCAGGGTAGTGCTTTATTGAATGCTGACAAGGAAATGAAAATGTTGAAATGACACCCAACTGCTTGAAAACCTCCCAGTAGTGATGGAAATGCTGAATGGCATTGTTGATGTCACTCAGCATGGTGCTTGTTATGGCATTCTGATAGACAAGATAGCAAAACTCTAAGAACACACAAAAGGTGTGCACCACATCATCTGGGACATAGCCTTCTATTGCCACAATATAAACCTTGTGTGTTGGTTGTGAAAAAATGAAAAGAAATAGTGAATGAGACAGACAAACCTTTATCAATGCCTTAGAATCATCACCAGTCCATTGCTTGAATTCCCAGCCCTGTGGAAAGTGGTGGAGGCCAGAAAAGGGTGCCACAGCGGCAATACTGTTATGTAACATTCAGTGATAAATAACAGAAAGCTGGGATATGAACTGTCTGTCAATGTCATCCATGATGTACTCTGCTTGCCACTTTGATCCTGATGACTGTAGAATATATTTCTCTACCCAATATACTAAATGGTCCTTAAATGATCCCTTGATGAGCTGGTGAAGTAGATCAGGGGCGATTAACTCATATATATTGGCACAAGGAAAATTATTTTTAAATGGCTAGGAGACAGATTGATAAGTGTCACCATAGATTCCAGATAGAGTTATGTACATACAACAAGTTCACCAAAAATACCAAATTTGTCTGTTAAGATCATAACTCTGAGGGTAACTCTGGAACTCTGGAGTTCAGACAGGACTTCAGCTTCACTGTATGTGGTGCACCCTGTCACAAGTCCAGGTGTCCTGAATTTATGGAGGGTCAGGCAAGGGTCAGAGTGACCTTGTTGCAAGCAACGAAGGTTGAGAGAGGATCAGAGGAGAGCTGTCAAGGCTCAAGCAGAGGGTCAGAGAAGACTGGGGAAAGTCTTAGTTGATATTTAAACTGAGGTATCTACAACATAGTACAGAGTCTTATATATGGAGGAGGAGCACCAGTATAGGAACTGATAACTTGGAGCTGGAGGCATAGTAGTAACAATGGAGCTGTGCTCCTAAGTGAAGCACAGGATCAGAGGGGCTATGGAGGAAACAGGTGGTGTACAAGGATAAGTGAGGAATGGAACATAAGTACAGTAATATAAGATGATCTAAGTATAGGGTCTGAAGAGTCTAGGGTGCATGCTCATTGAGAATGCACCAGAGTTTGAGGAAACAGGGCCAGAGTTGGATCCAGAGGTAGGAGTTGCACAGGATATGACATTGTCCCACATTTGGTCCAGCATAGCATTCTCAAATAATGTTTCAGTCAACTGCTGGCAATGGTTTATAGTATCTGGGTCTGAATTGAGTGTGCCATGCATTGCAGTATAACTGCAATGAATGATGTCAGCGCCAATACCAGTAACCAGTATCTGCCATACTTATCAATGGTGGGGCAGACTTAACATGCACACCAACCACAAACAATGCAGGCCAGCAGTACCTGCTTCTCATAATCACCAATATATGGGCCAAGCCTGTATATTGTCTTTCAGAAATGTCCATCACCATAGCAGACAATCTCTGGTGTTGTCATTGCTGATTTTAGACTTTAAAGGACTGTAGACAGCAAGTTATGAAATAGTTGGTGGCAGAATATCTGAAACTTAGCATCCGAGGAGTTTTCCTTTGTTGCTAGATAACAAGGTCAGTATGATATCTGTGTACAGGCATTTGGCATATAACCTTACTTTTCAGAATAGTGAGAAATCCAATTACAACGATGGCATCCCGATGTGCGCAGCAGACAGTATTGTGGACATTGCCAATTAACATGTAGAGCGGATAATATTCATTGTTTCCAGTTATAACAGATACCATAGTTTTGTTGCTCCCTAGGATTACTGGAACAAAAGTTAACCCACACATCATTGAATCTTCAGCTATTCTATCCTAGATAACACACTAAGCCAAGCCACTGCTATGAGTTCACTATCACTGCTTACCATGTGAAGCCACCCTAAGTCCCCAGATATGAAGTCCTGATATTGCCATTCATTGTTGTCAATGTGGTGTTCCTGGTACGGAGCATAGTCAAATGAATCTTTAAAGTCTGGGTTTGCAAGCATGTTGCAGATACAAACAAGGGGATTGTGAAACAAAATGTCAAACATTTGGTCCATCCATGGTGGTTGATCTGGCAGCTGCTGATTATCCAAGTATCTAACAGAAAACTTCAACCACTTCACACCCACCAGTGGAGTGTTATCAATAACCTTATACAGATGCTTTGCACTCATAAACGGTGACATATTTTGTTAGGGATTATCTGGATCTGCCTTGACTAGAGTCACTGCCCATATATCCATAAGGGCATCAATCTGTTTTGTGCTCATCTCAGTATGCCAGTACAGCAGGTCTGCTATTTCAAATTGAGTATGATCAGTATATGGGGTCCAATTATCATCTGACATAGCACAGAATGGGGGTGGTTGTGCACCCAGTGGAAGCGAGTTTCCATGCACATTACAAGGTTGGCCTAAGATATCAACATGTTTTAATACTTATCTAAACATTCAACAATGCGACATTACCATTCAAATAAGGATGAAATATCTGGAGCAAGGTGCCATTCATCCTCAGTTCTTCATGGCATTGCAGATTCAGGTCACAGTGATTCTCATTTTCAGGTTGGAATGATCTAAGAGAAAAGGGAGGACATATTGAAGAGCTTGGGGGTGGAGAGGGCAACAGGTTCCTCCATGGTTGGTGAATGGTTGGATGGGACACCAGGCAGTGCTTAGTTTGGCCACTGGGAGTTTTGAACCAGCAGTTACATCCTAGGTGCTTGCATGGAAGTTGCAAGGCAACATCTGTGGCAAGTGATCTGGTCTTCTGAGATGGCATTTGGATACTCTATGAACAGTGGAATAGCATTTCTCAGGCTTGAGTACAAGTGAAGTGAGACTTATTTTCAACTTTGATCCAGCTTTTAGTCTATCATCTTCAATGAGCCCTCAATATATCCATGCTAAGAATGTAACTGCCCATTCTGGAGCCATCATTCTCATGGCACAGGGCAAATGATAGACCAAAGCCAAGAAACAGGCTGATGACAACTGTGTAGTAGCAGAACTGGCCACAGCTGAGAAAGCTGAGTAAGAATGTGTCGTCACTATTGCAAAGATGGTTATGGAGCTGCAGGCAAAGGGGGAAAGCATGGCTGCACCTGTAAGACATACAAACCTGTTCATTCTGCCAATGATTTGACTCACATTTACAGGAGAGCCAAGCATCTGGTGTGAAAGACACTAGGACCTCCCCTGATAGTACATCAGGCAGCCAGGCAGTTGGGAAAGGTCAGTAGTGGCAGCGATGGTATTTCTGCAGCAGAACAAGAACTTACCAAACTCATAGGCAATAATAATCAGATACTGTCCAAAACACAAGTCACAGCACCAACTACAGGTACAAAACCAAGAAAGGGGCCAAAAGTATTGCTCAAGACAATGATAAATGAAGCAAGGAAGACAATTGATGACTCCAACAGCAATGCCTCAGCAGACAAGAAACCAAACTTGTCACAATACATGCTAAAGTAGGTACTCCAGCACTCACACATGGCACCATTACCATCAATCATGTTACTTCTTACTGAATCTATGCTATCATTCATTGACCTCTTGATTGCTGACTATGAGTCCCATAGGAAGCAATCACTCTCTGGTATGGTCAAGGGTTGGGCTGCACTTGTCCATGAGAAGACATCACAAGAATCTGTCAAGGCTTTATCGGATACACAGTCAACCTAGCCAGGTGATGACAACAAGCACTCAAGCTAGTACTCAGTGTTCAGAGACAAGCACTGGTATCATGACCTAATTTGGGGGTTTTGATCTCAATTGTGATGATGATGACAAGGAATGGATGATGCTCTTCAGGAAAGGAAAAGGGAGGTCATATGACAATGATTTAACAGTGTGTGCCTGATCTGCTAACCATTTTATTCATTGGGTTATAAACTCACTGAACCAACTGTACTAGGTTATCCCCTCTGTTTCTGACAGTGATCTTGAGATTGAGACTAGTCAGATTCCCCCCTGATATGAGTACCCCTCCCTCCCACATGTGCCCTCTGGCATGATCAAGAGGAAGATTGAAGAAATTCCAGAAAGTGAGCCTGAAGACAAGGAAGCGGTTGAAAATGACATGCAGATTGACACTGATGTGATGCATGAAGTGAGAATGACAGCATTGGTGAGCCTCTTTTTGTCTGTGTACCCGTCTTAGTTAATATCATAACAGATATTGGTTGGCATCATATATGAGAATGGTGCTCAACCAGTGCTGAAGAAGGCTAAGACAGAGCCTGATGCTGATGAGACCATCATGACCACCACAAATGATGGCCAGAAGACTTGAACTATGGGTGCTGTGAACAAGTCTCATAGCAACTATAAAAATAGTGATCTTCCTGTTTCCGCCGACCAGAGGTGGATGAATACATTCATGGACACTGTTGTTCTTTGGGCAGGGGGACAGTCAAGTATTTGATCAATCCCTGATGAAACCCTGGCAGCAGCACTCAAAGAAATCTTTTCTACTGTCTATGCTGATGTTCAGTATAAGGTGACAATTCACAGCATGGTATTTGGTGTGATATGTTGTTCACTAACTTTCCTTTTCTCATCTTTTGTCACTGTTCACTCAAATATGGATAGGTGTCACAGTGTCTGCTTGAGTGGCATAGTGGATTTGGGTCCACTGCACTTGTTATGGTCATCCACTTCTTCTGGGAAATCATCAAGGATGTCAAAGAGTCAGAGGGTTCCAATGCAACAATCCAAGAAATCACTGGGCACTTGGTCTCCCCCCCTCATTTCCCATTCATGTATGAAGATTGTGACAAGCTGGATCCTACCCACAATTTCTGCTTGGATTTTATCCTGAAACTTGTTGCAACTGCCCATTTAAGCAAGACCTTGGGTTCCATCAACATCCTGTCCTTGGGAACTGCAAAGCTGCAAAAAGGGTATGGTATGGAGAGCATTGTTGTGCTTGCAGCAGCTGCAGTAAGCTTTCTCACACTGTTTGGCCTAATGTACTGACTCTGTTTTCACAGCTTGAACATGCATTCACCCTTGTTTGTGATGGAATCATTGATATCCAGAGTACTGTGAAGAAGATGGCAGATAAGAAGGGAAAGATCATGCTGCAAAAGATGCTCAACAAAAGGACAGGAAATAGGAGCAAAGGCACATCTATGTTTTCTATGAGCAACTGGGGCAGCAAAACACAATCATATACCACTGCACTCATCAAGAAGGGTGCCGAAAACACTGCTGATATCATTGAGTCAGCATACACATTGCTTGACCATCCCCTTGCTGATTCTAGCTCCTTTGATGCTGACACTGTTGATCTACGCACCTTACTCTGGTATCTATTCAGAAACTGGGTCTGTATGGAGCTAATAAATGTCCTCTAGACTCAATCTAATCATCTATATGACTGAGAACATCCAAGCCACCACCTTTTATTCTCTGCTAATCACTCATCTCTTCCCACATTCCACCACTTTTTCTGCCTTTGACCTCTTTAATCACCCTTTTTTGTACCTATTTCTATTTTTCCAATAAATGGCATTGTGCGCCCTGAGAAGTATTCTCTACTTTCACTCATTGAGATAGCCTGCCTCAAGTGTGAGAAGTACAATAAAAGAGACACCCAAGTAGGATTCAAGAGATTGAGTGGCATTGTGCCACTTGTGTGGACCTGGACTTATTTTCCCTTAGACCATGGATCAAGCTGAACAAGTACCATAAAAGGCCAGATAAGGCTGCAGTGAAAATGCTAATGCAATGCTAGTGATAAATTGTACCCTGTGTAGTATAAAGCTGTATTGGCAATGTGCTTTGAGTCACTCCTAATTACCTCACTATACAAGGCTCAGCAACTGCTTCAGAACACACATTTTCATCAGGTGGTCTCACATGTACTTCTTGTCAGAACTGGCTTGTGCCCCATGTCCCTGAGGCTCTACAATTGCTGAAAGCTAGCTACTGTAATGGCTACACTGGGGCAATGGCAGATGCACACCCACACACTCCAATTGTCCTTTATGTCAACTGAGGTTGCTGATACAAATGGTAGTAGACTCAATTAAGTAGTCATCCACCTTGTCTTTATAAATGTCCAATTACTAGGCTGTGTTACGCTTGATCCCAAAAGGTCAGGCGTGAACTCGGCTTAAGGAGCGAGAACGAGTAGAACCAATAGCAAGCAGCTAAGGGGAGACAGGGACGAGGGACAATGCCTGCGGCTTGGCAGGGTCAAAGGTTCTTCTGACAACTTGCCGACGAAGACTCAAGGTCAAGGATCTTGCCTAGCGACTTGCTAGCAAGGAGTTTCGAGGATAAGAGCAGAGCGCTCAGTTAGGTGTTGAGCGAAGACACACAGAGGAAGCAAGTGTATTGCCGAGTAGGTCTAAGTTAAGTTGACAGGTAGACCTACGAGGGTTTTTATAGTACTTTGGGAAACAACAAGGTAAAACGAGGACAACGAGGAAACAACAAGGATTGGTAAACATGTGAGTAAGCTATTGAATAGCAGAAGGAACTTGATGACTAAGGATGGAACTACGAGCCCAATACGAGAGAATCGGACGAGGAGGTTAATGTCCAATGACTAATGGTGGAAGCGAAATGGAAACAAACAAAGAAACTAAGTAAAACGTAACATTACCCCCCATTTAAGGCGAGGAGACACTGTCGACTTCCTAAAATTCCCGGTAACTATACCCCGGGGAGCTGGTCATGTTGCTGTAAGCTTCGGCTGTGAATGGGTCATTGTCAGGAGAATCCACACAAGGGGGAGGTACAGGGATGGGACTCCTAGAATGCCTACAAGGGCATGCACGAAACGGTTGCTGATGGCGAAGTCTGTGGGGAGGGGGTGATAGCGATGGCGGAGATGGGGGGAGCGTCGGACGATGGGAATGGCTGGATGAGGAGGAGGAGGAGGTCCCTCCAGAGGGGCGACGAGGGGATCGGACGGTGGAGAGGTCGACTCGCAGTGGAGTCTGCTGGGGAACTCTGGTGCGGCAGTGTACCATGGCACATTGGTATTGTGCCTGTCCAGGGGCCCAGGTGTGGCAAACGGGGCATTCATAGAGTTCACAGTTTACTCGGACGTGTCCGAGTCAGCGGCATTGGAAACACGCTTGTCTATAAAGAGGATGGGACAATAGAAGGGGCCACGGGTGTCGTCCCCAATAAGAGAGTTCTTCTCGCTCTAAGACCGCTACTTCTTCGGGGGAGAGGGGGACAGAGGAAGGCGAGGGGTTGTCGGTGTGTTCCAGGTCATCAAAATGGGTAGTGATTGTTACGCTCGATCCCGAAAGGTCAAGACGCGAACTCGGCTTGAAGGTCGAGGGCAGAGATTGCTATCAGCGACCAGCTGGTAGCAAGACAAAGACGAAAGACATAGCCTGCAAGTAGCAGGGTCAAGGGTTCTATCAACTGACAGTTGATGGTTTCAAGGTTGAGGAACCTAGTTCTAGCAATATGCTATCAAGGGGGTTGAGGGTAAGAGCGGAGCGCTCAGTCAAGTGTAAAGCGAGGACATGCAGAGAAAGCCAGTGTATTGCCGAGTAGGTCTAAGTTAAGTTTTACAGGTAGACCTACGAGGGTTTTTATAGTACATTGGAAAACAACAATGTAAAACGCGAACAACGAAGAAAAAACAGGGATTGGTAAACATATGAGTAAACCAATGAATGGCAAAAAGACCTTGATGACTGATGGAGGAACTACGAGCCCGATACGAGAGAATCAGACGAGGAGACTAATGTTCGATGACTAACGGTGGAAGTGGGGTAGAGACAAAGGGAAACAAGTAGAAACAGAAGTGAAATGTAACAGTGATGAAACGGCAGTAGCGGGGTCGGTCGTGTTCGGCCTTCTCGGCGAGGTAGCGATCTAGATCAGCCATGTACTCCCCTAACCTCATTTGGTATCCAATTGATCCGAGATGTCCGCGGAGAACAGCGCAGATTGATCGTAGGCAGTGTTTAGCTATGATGAGGTCCAAGTGGGAGTGGAGGGAATTGATCAGCAGATCAAGGTTACAGACCTCTAGGAAGGCGTTGATTAGGGAAGCTAAGGGGGAGCCAGGGGAGAGGTCATCGTCCATTGGGAGGGCGAGGCGGGGGTCAGCGACGTGTGTCATGAGGAGGGTACAGTATTCCTTGTCGGGGAGGTCGTTCCAGAGACATTGAGCATAGATGGGGACGTCTGGGGGTTTGATCCCGTCATCATGGCTATGGTGGAGTAGACGCCACTCACTGATGGTGGGGTGAGGGGTGCCAGAACGTGCGGGAGAGTCAACTGGTGGGGATAACGTTACAGAGGAGGGGGAGGTTGGTCCAGTTGTTGGAGAACCCGATTGAACAAGATGAACAGGAGCTCGAACGCTCTCTGTTGGCTCCTGAACGGGCGGAACATCCGTATTAGCAAGTGTTCTTGCTCCAGGAGAATCTGGAGCATTCTGGGGGTTAGGGGAGGGTATTCAGTGAGAGGAGTGAGAGGAGGCATCGGAGGCAGACATATAGTTGATGGAGTGGGAGATGGGATGGGGGAAGAGCTTCGGGTGGAGGCGTTTATATGCGTTCAAGACGAGTGGGGCGTTATTCATTTCTGACTCTGAAACCCAAGAGTCTTCTTCTGCTGAGTAACCTTTCCATCAGACAAGGTATTTTCAATGGGATGGAGCTCCGTGATGCCATATAATCTTCTCGACTTCGTATTCTTCTTCTCCTTTGATTAGGTCAGGTGGTGGAGCGGGAAAGTTTCATCCGTGTGCGTTGTTTTCGTGATAGGATGATAAGAGGAAGGCATGGAACACGGGGTGGATTTTCCATGTGGGGGGGAGTTGGAGTTCGTAGGAGATTGGCGATAAGACCTTCGTAATAACGAAGGGTCCTTCTCATTTCGGGGCGAATTTAGGGCTGATGAGGAAACGTTTTAAGTTCCAGGCTTCTAACCACACTTTATCTCCTCGTTTCCATGGGGTGAAGCCTCATGTGTTCCTGGATTTCATTACTTGGTGGGCTAATTCATGTGCTGCCAGGGCTTCATTCCTTAGGTGAGATAAGAGCTTTAGTCGTGATTCGACCGCGGGGAGGTTTGTTTCCACAATGATCGTGGGAAGGGATTTTGGCTCATATCCCATCATAAGATAGAACAGAGATTGGCCGGTAACAGAGTGGGGGTGGTGATTGTGAGCGAATTCTGCCATTTGGATATGTTCTGCCCAGCTAGTCGGGTTATCGTGGCAGAAAATTCGTAGGTAGGTTTCAACTTCTTGGTTGACCCATTCAGTTTCTCCGTCAGTTTGAGGGTGGTAGGCAGTGGAGAGGGCCAGGGAGTATCCGAGGAGGGATGCCAAAGATTTGGCAAATTCAGAGGTGAATTGCAGACCTCGATCAGATATGATTTTGTCGTAGAGTCCGAATCTGGAGTATATCTTGTGGAAAAAGAGATGGGCGATCCCTTCGGCGGTGACGGATTTCTTTGTTGGGCACAAGATCACCCCCTTAGTAAGCCCATGGTCAACCATGACCAGTAGACTATCAAAGCCATCGGAAAGAGGGAGGTCCATGATGAGATCACAGGATAGTTGCTGGAAGGGACGGGTACAGGAGGAGGAAATAGGGGTAAGGGGGGCGACTGTAGGATGTGTATTAACCTTGTTTTGCTGGCAAAGAGCGCAACCCTGGACAAAGTTTCGGACAAAGGAGGCCAGGCCAGGCCACCAGAAGTCGCAAGAGACGAGTTGGCGGGTTTTAAGAAAACCAGGGTGACCAGTGGAGGGGTGGTTGTGACATGCCGATACAGCAGCATGTTGGTGGGAGTCGGGCAAATAGACATGACCCTGGTAGGTGAGAAGGCCGGCATTGAACTTCCAGTCGGAAAGGCGGGAGTGAAATTGTGAGGGAACAGTTCCCTCAAAAGCGTGAAGGGCAGAAAGAACTAGGGGGTCGGCAGCGGAAGATGCGGCCACTTTTGTGGAGAGGTCTGCGTCAATGAGGTGTATAAAGAGGTCGGCTGGAAGGAGAGTGACATCCTCGTTATCGTTGTCGTTACCTGTGGCATGGTCAGGTCGGTGGGAAAGAGCATCAGGGGCGGCTAGGGAGGATCCAGGGACGTGGGTGAAGTGGAGATCAAAGTCGGCAAGGTCTAGGAGCCAGCAGGCTTGTCGTCAGTTGAGTTTGTGTGGTTCTCGGAAGTAGGTCAGGTTTTTGTGGTCAGTCAGGACTTCCACTGGGAATGCCGAACCATGTAAATGGTAACACCAGGTTTTGAGTGCGCGGATGACGGCGAGGAGTTCCCGATCATATATGTCCTATTTTCTCTCGGCGGAGGAGACGGATTGGGAGAGGTAGGCGCAGGGTTTGAGGTCACCATTGCCATCCGGTTGAAGGAGGATCCCTCCGGTTGCCCATTTGGAAGCGTCGGTAGAAATGGTGAAGGGTCGAGTGGGGTCCGGTAACTGGAGGACGGGTTCAGCGAGAAAGGCGCTCTTTAGCGCTTGGAAGGCGTCCTCGCAGGATGCTGACCAGTTCCAGGGGTGATCCTTCTTGGTAAGGTCAAGGAGAGGTCAGGCGACAGTGGAGTAGTCTGGGATGAATCGCCAGTAGAAGTTGGCAAAGCCGAGGAAAGATCGGACATCTTTGACTTTGGTGGGAGTAGGCCAATCTGTGATTCCTGCCAGTTTGATGGGGTCCATGGCGAGTTCACCGGGTTTAACCACCATGCTGAGGTATTCCACCTGTGCTGCAGCAAACTCGCATTTCTCAAGCTTGAGATGGAGGTCAAATTCTTCCATTTGTTTTAGAACGCGACGGGTCCGTTCGGTGTGAGTTTGTTCGTCTGGGGAGAAGATGAGGAGGTCATCCATATAAATGACTAACCATCCTTCAGCGATGAGGTCATGGAAGGAGTCATTCATGAAGCGTTGGAAGGTGGCTGGTGAGTTGGTAAGCCCGAAGAACATTACGGTTGGTTTGAAAAGTCCCTTATGTGTGATGAAGGCGGCTTTCCAACAGTCGGACTCCTTAATTTGGACGTTGTTATATCCCCAATGGACATCGAACTTGGTGAAGACTTTTGCGCCTTGTAGGTGGTCCATGAGATCCAAGATGAGCGGTAGGGGGGTAGGTATCGCAAACCATATGTTGATTTAGGTATCGGTAGTTCTGGCAAGGGCAAAGTTTCCCATCTTTCTTTTTGACAAAGAAGAAAGGGGATGATTGGGGCGACTTTGACAGGCAGATTTTCCCGGAATGGAGGTTTTCCTTCAGGAATTCCTCCATAGCTTTCTTCTCCTCCTCGGTAAGGGAGTAGAGCTTGGCAGTTTTTGGTTTGAAAGTTTCATCCAACTCAATGGAGTGGTCGCAGGGTTGGGTTGGAGGGACATGGTCGGCCGATTCCTTGGCGAATACTGATGTGAAGTCGGCGAATTCTGGTGGGAGCACAGTGGTCTTTTTTTTTTGGAAGGCGTGGATAGCTAGATCGGTGGCCGTGGTCAATTTTCGGATCATTTCTGCCTCTTCCCAGGTCTTCCATTCGGAGTGAGTAGGAAACCTTCCCCCTTTATCATAGTTGAGGTAAACATAGAGATCCTCATCCCACTTTTCATCAGTATTGATGTGTTGGATATGATGGGAGTTTGGTCAAGGAGTTTTTCGAGCGGCATGTTCCATCAGCCACTTGTCCAGTATTGGGTTGGGTACTCCTTGGGGAGATCCTCTTGGTCCAGTTTCTGGTAGGGATTCTGAGGTGGGAAGGGAAAGTGTGTACGTTGGCTAGTCGATGGTGGGGTTGGCTTTTTTAAGCCAGGTCATTCCTAGTATGACCAGAGTATCTCCAAGGTGCATCACGCTGAATTCCTCAGAGTAGTGAAGGTCGGCCAGATGAAAGTCTAGGGTGATGGTGAATTTTATTTCGCCGCATCGATTAGGGGTTGAATCGGCATTTCATACTGGGATGGGTTGAGGAAGTCGAGTCATCGGGAGTCAGTGTTTCTTTGCGAATTCCCAATCTATGCAGAAGCAGCTTGCTCTGGAGTCGAGGACTGCACGGGTTCTAATGTCTTTTGTTTTGGGTGCAAGGATGAGAGGGAGAATGATGGCCTTTGATTTTCTTGCTACCAATACATGAGAGTTAGGAGAAGTCTGCGTTAGGGGAACTTCTCCTTTCAAAAAGATGAATCCCATTTTCCGAATGTTACTCTTTTTACGTCTTCCCCTTTCTCCTCGGCTTCGTCTTCAATTTCTTGAAGTTTGGGGAGGTCGTCGGTTTTTACCCTTTTTACCTGTCGGGCTTGGGGGGCACCTTTGTTGCTAGAGAAGGTTGGACATTTGTTGGACATATGTCCCGGTTGGCGGCAGCAGAAACAGAGTTTCTTTTCAAAGCAGCGTTTCCTTTCAGCAGGGGTTAGTTTGCCTACTCGGATAATATCTACGTCCATGGCGTCTGGATCTCTGGTGGTGGCAGCGGTTGCTTTTCCCAGAGCCTGGGAGAAGTAGGTGAACTTGGTTCAGCTTCCGTGGTTGAACGCTTCGGCTCGCTCCCAGTGGGTGACGAAGTGGACTACTTTGGTGTACCAGGATTCTATTTTCTCTGGTATGAAATCCATGGTGAAAATCCGTTGTCGGATGGTTTCTGGGAGTCCTTCTGCGAAGAAGGCGATGAGGACGTCTTCTTCAGTCACTCCGCTGATGGCTACTTGGTTTTTGAACTCGGCGATGTAGGCGTTGAGATCTTCGATCTTTCGGACCCTGGTACATGCCAGCCAGTGGATGGCTTGGGCTTTAGTGTCTTCGTGTTCGAATGTAGCTTTGAATTCGACTACGAACTCAACCCAGGTTCCAAATTTTCTGTTAGCTAGGACTTTGGTTCAGAACGTGTTTGCCCAGGTTGAGGCTGACCCCTTAGTCATAAAGGAGAGAGCGAAAGCGATTCGCTTATTGTCATTGTTATAGATTTCCTTGTTGATCATAAGGTAGATATCGACAGAGTTAAGCCATGGGATTGCTTTGGCATAGGTTCTATCGAAGTCATCAGGTTTGGAGAGATGTAGTTCAGTAGGTTTGTTTGACATGGGGGATGGGGAATGGGAGAACGGAGGTGGGGTTGGTGGTTTGCGAGGGGGTTGGTTTCGTCTGGCACACCACTCGTCTCTTTGTTGACATAATTCCTCGGTTTCTAGGTGAGAATAGACTGGTCGTCGAGTGGTTGGGGTTGGAGACGGGGGAGTTGGTTCTTGGGAAAGGGAGAGTCCAGCCGAAAGGCATTGGGCAAGCTCAGTGTCCTCCTGTTGTTCGGCAACAGAGGAGATGGGTACATCAGGGGACAGTGAACGTCGTTCCTCACTTGGTTGTGAATCAGGGTCAGATTCGTCGGTGTCTCTGGTGGTTTCTCGGGTGGGTCTGAGAAGGTTGTCGAAAAATGAGGTTTGACGAGGTTGGGGTGCTTGTGGCGACTGGGGTTGTCGCGACGACGAGGGACATTGGGGCAGGCAGTTGGAGGAAATGTTGGCGGCTTAGGCGGTGCTAGCCGCGACTGTAGAACTTAGACCTTTTGTTACGCTTGATCCCGAAAGGTCAGGCGTGAACTCGGCTTAAGGAGCGAGAATGAGTAGAACTGATAGCAAGCAGCTAAGGGGAGACAGGGACGAGGGACAATGCCTGCGGCTTGGCAGGGTCAAAGGTTCTTCTGGCAACTTGTCGACGAAGACTCAAGGTCAAGGATCTTGCCTAGTGACTTGCTAGCAAGGAGTTTCGAGGATAAGAGCAGAGCACTCAGTCAGGTGTTGAGCGAAGACACACAGAGGAAGCAAGTGTATTGCTGAGTAGGTCTAAGTTAAGTTGACAGGTAGACCTACGAGGGTTTTTATAGTACTTTGGGAAACAACAAGGTAAAACGAGGACAATGAGGAAACAACAAGGATTGGTAAATATGTGAGTAAGCTATTGAATAGCAGAAGGAACTTGATGACTAAGGATGGAACTACGAGCCCAATACGAGAGAATCGGATAAGGAGGTTAATGTCCAATGACTAATGGTGGAAGCGAAGTGGAAACAAACAAAGAAACTAAGTAAAACGTAACAGGCTGAATGTGTTTGAACATGTTTGAATGTGAACTGAATGTGCATTCACATTTATTCTCCGTCATGTTTGATGTTTGCAGATTTGACTGAACTGAATGCCATGTTTGGTTCAGTGTTCACAAAATTCTTCAAAGAATTAAACCTAACTAAACTGATACAACACTCTGCTGTCTTTAGAGCCTCCCAAATTTTGCTTATCCCACCTTGTCTGCACCTCTCCAGGTCCTTGCCTGGGCCTCTCTGCAGCTATATGTGTGTGCTTCTTTTTTCCTTTCTTGGTTTTTCCTGTTTTCTTACATTTTTCTCACTACCATGCCTCCAACACTTATTACCTGGGCTGCTCAACAGGTGATGAAGGGACTTGGGCACCATTTTTGAAGCCTGAGATGTCCCAGAAACAAGATGAAAATGCAGGCCCTTGTTCATGTCACTGGTCATGCCAACAAGCTTCATCATCTAGCCACCTGACTCGAGCAACTTGAGGGGAGGATCTCACCCTTGCCTCCTATGGCTTCCTCAGCTGATGCTCTCAACTGGACAGATCATGATTATGAAGAGAACATCAACCAAATGGATCAAGACTACACACCTAGTGATGTTAGGACTTGGGCCTGAGCCCTATACCCTACTTAGGCCTGATCCAGGCCTGGCCCTGAGTAGGGCATGGGAGGGCCTAGGGCCCAGGCCCAGGCCTATGTTATGTAATGTGGTAAGTGTGAGCCATGACTTACTATATGTGGTAACCACTCAGCACAGTGACATTTTGGACAGTGGACAGGTATCATCTTCTCCTGTCTGTGCATGCAAGTGCTAACACTGATATGGGATCATGTGGCTAGGTATAGATCATTGACCTTCACTCATGGCATGGAATACATCTCTTATGGTGTGGAGAAACCACATTGAGAACACTGCAACC
The DNA here is from genome assembly GCA_038090235.1 of Pulveroboletus ravenelii. Taxonomy (NCBI): domain Eukaryota; kingdom Fungi; phylum Basidiomycota; class Agaricomycetes; order Boletales; family Boletaceae; genus Pulveroboletus; species Pulveroboletus ravenelii. The sequence continues at coordinate 20,173 of JBBPMH010000200.1, read as the reverse complement.
TGGAGTTGAGACACTACTAACTGATGGGGATGTGCTAATGTTTGTCAGTAGTTGGTGCTGGCTCATACCATGTCTCTCCTGTTACTGTTAATGTGAAACTGCTGAAAGGCTGCTTGTCTTTTGAGCATTTTGGGGATTGGTCATTGGACCCCTTCAACCCTTCAACCCTAGTTCTCTCCAGGCTGTGCAAGCTGAGTTTGGGTTGCTATGGGCTCATCTCCACTTATGATGCTCTGTGTGATGTTAGATGCATTGGAGCCCATGCCTGTCAAGCTCCCTGTGGGTGACATTTGAGCATGTGTAGAGGCCTTGAATAGTCTCACATCTGGTGTGTTTTATTCATTAGTTTGTTAACAGCTAATGTATGCACCTTTAGAAATGAAATTATTGCAGGAAGATATGGAAAAGCACATAGATGCTGAGATGGGGGTGATTCAGAGTGTGCATGTGGAGGCATTGGATGTGTTGAAGGAGGTGGTTATCAAAGCCAAGGTTGGTTTCTTCTTTAGTGTTTTTCCATGGCTGATTATCATCTGACAGTGTGTGATCTAGTCTGTGAGGTCTCCAAAATGGAAATGCAATGATGAAGAGGCTACAGGAGAGGTTACCATAGTCACTGTGCCTGTTACCTGCAGTCCATCTCCTACCATGGATGAGGATCTCATGCCTGAGGTGCCTGTTTCCCAAGTTGCCATTCCTCAAGTCCCTGCATCTGTTCCTGACCATTGGACTTGTGGGGTGGCTGCTCCTGCCTCCAAGTCCACTCAACCCAAGAAATGTGCTTGAAAAGCTATGCACATGGTTGTCCATACAACAGCTATGATGATGATTGGTGCAGCTGCCACTTGGTCCACATTGGCATTAAAAGAGCAGATCTTAGTTATATGACATGTCAACCTCTTTGTATGGTTGATTAACAGATTCCATTGATCCCATCCCTTTTTTTTCTTGCATGAGATCTGTCATGTACATGGTTGACCTTTTCTTTTTTTCTCTCTCCTTTTTTTCTGTTCTTTGAGATGTGGACATGTATGTACACCAAGGCCAGATGTATAGTTGTTATCAAGGACTATAACTCTGAAGTCCTCTGAGCACTCCTATTGGACTCTGACTAGATGTGGTCAGTCATGGTCAGTCACCATATGCTGGAGTCTGAAACCCCAGATGGACTGCCCAAATGGAATGCTGGGAGTTAGATCTAAATGGCACTTGAGGTACTTACCATTATGCTCCTCCATTCCTAACTTTATTTCAGTGCCGATCATTTCCAACATCTCAGAGCTGCATCCCCTTTCATTATTCACTTATGGATTTTGGACTTTCTGTCACAGAGTTGGTTGGAGTTAGTGCTCACATCTCTGCCCACTTTATATATCCTCACTTTGTTCTCAGAACTCCCCTCAGTTATTCCTGCTATATCCTAGGCAGCAGCTGAGTGGGCATCACTGCCCCTTTACTTAGTTTTTGATAGTTGTATGGGTAAAACAATAGGGAAGTTCAAAGTAGAAAATGGGCCCTATGCTAGGGCCAATTTGAGGGTCAATTTGAAAGTTGATTTGGGTGGCCAAGTCCAAAATGACTTGGGTTGATTTAAAGGTTGATTTAGAGGTCTATCCAGTGTTGCTGTGAAGTGAATCAAATTGAATCAAAGTGGTATTTTGGTTTGAGTTCAGCCCACTTTGTTGTATTGAAATCAGACAAAGTGAGCATAAAGTACTATGATATCTCAATCTTGGCCATTACATTTATTAAGACTAGGATTATATTATTAGGATTATCACTACAAAGTCTGGGCCTGGGATTTGTCAGGCCCAGGCCCTAACATCACTATACACACCCAGCAATGCTGGAATAGGGCATAGGGAGCAGGCAGATGTTAGCACCCAGGATCACAATGAACATTCTGTCATCCATCCCTAACATTGTATTCTTCCTGACCTGCCAGCTCAGTGTTTGTGTATGAGCTGGAGAGCACTTATTTCAACAGTAATTGCACCATATCTCAGCTATGTGTCCTGCACACTAGGAAGACCACTTCTCACAATCACAGCATCTTTCTCCCTTTTATCAGAAACTAAGTAAAAGGGCAGTAATGCCCACTACATTATTCAGAAAACAAGGCTAAATAATAAAGATGAAATCAACTCACCTCAGCCACTGCCCAAAGTGTAGCAGGAATGACTGAGGGGAGTCCCAAGAACAAAAGCAAAGATATATAATGTGGGCAGAGATGTGAGCACCAACTCCAACCAACTCTGAAGTGAAAAGCATGAACTCCATATGTGAATAATGAAAGGAATATGGTTCCAAGATGTTGGAAGCAATTGGTACTGAAATAAAGTTAGGAGTAGAGAAGAATAATAATAAGTACCTCAAGTGCCATTAGAGCTGACTCCCAAGATTCCATTTTGAGGACTCCATCCAGGGCTTCAGACTCTGGTGCACACTAACTGATCACAACTGACCACATCTAGTTGGAGTCTGATAGGAGTGCTTGGAGGACTTTGGAATTGTAGTCCTTGACACCTTTGCAAGCATAGCAATTGCACATTGAAACCTATTAACATCCTATGTCTCTTATTTAACTATAAGTTGCAATTACTGCTCACAAGATTAAATCTCACAAGCTACAGAATTTGTCTCTGTAGAGGTCATGAGCTATTATTGCTCCATGATAGCTCAAGTGTTAGAGCCAGAATGGGATTGACTACTTGAAAGATAGTCAAGAGTGCCCATGTTTATCCTGTGGCAATTCTGTTCAGCTTCATAGCTGGCCAAGAAAATGGAGCTTGAACATATCCAAACCTTGCTCCCACTCACTACAATATTAACTATGCTGGTTTAACCTTCACAGGTTGATTATCCAAAGGATCAGTCTGATCAGCATTGAGAACACATCCATTGCCAGCTGCTTCAAGTTGTCCAAGTACTCAAGCAGTTCTCACAGATCATGGCTGATCACATCCAGCAATCCAGCAATGATATTGCTGACAATAATTCAAGGCAGGTTAGGTGGACGACCTCAGAAGAAACTGCTCTTATCTGATACTTGTTCAAGCACAAGGCAGAGCAAGGTGATGGCAACTTCAAGGACACCACCCTTCATGCTCCACTTGAGGATCTTTATGTCATTTGAAAGGAAAAGGATCTCAAAAGCATGCAGAACAAATGGAGCAGTGTAAGTCTCTTCCATAGTGTATCTTAACACAAGACTGATGTATCCCCAGATCAAAGCTACCTTCTCAGCCATTACAGCTTATTGCAAGCTTTCAGGCATACATTGGGACAACATGAGCAGTGCAAATATTCAAGGGGAAGTGGCATCAGTAATGTTCAAAGATTATATCTCACACAAGATACACTATTCTTCCATATCACATATGATAGAATGTCTAATTTATTGCAGACAAATAAAAATATGAAGCATTTCTGGAACCAGGGTTGGCTGCTCTTGAAGATGATGGAAGAGATTTACCCAAATGCCAGTGCTACTGGACACTTTGTGTTCCACCCAGCCATTGCAAGTCAAGCTCCCACCACCACCACCACTCCTACTCTTACTCCCACCATATGTGCTCCTACTGCCACTCCCATTGCTACCATTGCCACTATCAAATACTACAACTCCAAAGTCCTCTGAGTGCTCCTATCAGACTCTGACTAGTCATGGTCAGTCACAGTCAGTCACCACACACTGGAGTCAGAAACTCTGGCTGGAGTGCCAGGAGTTGGATCTAAATGGCATTTGAGGTACTTACCACTGTGCTCCTTCATTTCCTAACCTTACTTAGGTGCTGATCACTTCCAATGTTTCAGAACCACATCCCCTTTCATTGTTTCACTTACAGATTTCGGACTTCCCATTTTGGAGTTTGTCAGAGTTAGTGCTCACATCTCCACCCACTTTATATAGTCTTACTCTGTTCTTGGAACTCCCCTCAGTCGTTCCTGCTACATCTTAGGTAGCAGCTGAGGTGAGTTCACTTTACTTTTACTGTTTAGTATTGCTTACTGAGAAGTGTAGTGGGCATCACTGCCTTTTTACTTAGTTCTTCACAGCCACTACCATTGCCACTTCTACCACTGCTCTCACTCCTGCCCCCACTGCTTCCACCACCACCACCAGTATCACTGCTGTCAATACCATATCTCTTTCTGATTCCATGGACATATCATTTCTGGGTTCTCCTACCTCCCTGACTACCATTTCCTTGAGTTCAATCACCTTGCTTTCCAGAAGAAACAAATGTCCCCTTTTAGTGTTATCTCCTGATGAATCCAGCCCATCACAAGGCCCATCACTGTTGTTCTCTCCAGGTGATCAGGCGTCTTCCCACTCAGTCCCTCCCTCCTCTTACCATTCATCCAACCATGGTTGGACTACCGTCAAGGGAGACAATTCAACCCTGGATGTCATTGCCATAACTATGGTCAACAACTTCATTTGCAATCTCTCAGACATGATCTCCACTGGCTTTACTGACAAGCTCTCTATAATCAGGACTGCCAGCCAATAACTCTACAACATCCCTAGGCTATCAACCCCAATGAGAAAGGAGGGTATGCATCTCAACCTTTGTGTATGTTTACCTATGTTGTACCTAGGAACACTATAGCAACCTAGTCACTTTGTGTCCCCTTCTATCTGGTAGCATGACATAGATCTCCCATAATACTACTACTTTATGAAGCAAAACATCATGCCCTTTTCACTGTTAGAATGTCATACAATTTTATCTTTATCATCTTCACACACACACAACAACCATGCCTACCAGTTCCAATCAAGAGTTCTGGTGTATATGTCAGAAATACTGTAAAGGCCAATAAAGGCAAGTCAATATAGCCCAAACCTGGTGACACCATTTACAAGAGGCCTCCAATGATGAGAAGGATGTAATCTACTTAGCTGGTTGCTCAGATGAATTCCGAGCCTTCCTCGATGCTGTTAACAGCTCAAGCAGTGATCTGATTGGGATCAGAAGGCCAGCAGATAGTACAGGCACTGATTCTGATTCTCCCCCAGGACAGTGGCCTTGCCCCATTTGTGCAATATTTAACTGAATCCTTGCACAATAAAATGTCAGCACTAATTTCTCCTAGCTGGTCTATCCAGGTTCCTGGGGCTTTCATGTTGAGCCAGCATACTCCAAGTCCTTCTCCTAGTCGCTCTCAAGCCCACAGTTTTCCCCCCCATCATTCTTCACATGGGTCCTATGGACACTCAATTGAACATTCCCTGGTCCCTGAACAAATCAAAGATGATTCCTTTCTGCCCTATGCAAATGATCTAGGCCCTATGGATGACTTGGAGCCAGTCTCAACAGATGAACATGAGGATGATCTTGCTTCATGTTGTGAGGAACACCCTTTTGTATTGCTTCAGCTCAACAGGCTCCTGGAGATCACAACACTTGAGAAACATCTACAGGACCTATCATTCATAATGGCCCTTCAACATGCATCATTGGATGATGGGATTGGACTTATCAACAATGCACTTGAGTGGCTGTGTCACCCACCAACAGAACCCCTTCATATTGAGGACCCTGATATTGAGCTCACTTTGAAAAACTTCCTTGCCCTTGAACACTCCTCAGAGCAGACATATGACAAGATCCAAAAGGCAATTCAATACCAATTTCCAGATTCCTTGCTACCAACCCTATATCACCTCAAGAAACTCCTTGCACAGATGAGCAGAGTCACTCCTATCACCGAGGACATGTGCATCAACTCCTGCATTGCATATACAGGATGTTATTTGTATCTTACAAAGTGTCCTGAATGTCAGGAACCTCAATATAGACTATCTGGCCAAAAGAGACTTCCATGTGCCACTTTTAATACAATTCCCATTGGCCCCCAACTTCAAGCATTCCATCAACATCCTGACACTGCTCATAAAATGGCTTACCAAGTTGAATGCACAGAACAGCTCCTTGATGAACTCCAGTGCAACAATGGATTTGTCTAGCAATATGATGATGTGTTCTGCAGTGAAGCCTATCTTGATGCCATTCAAAAAGGGAGGATTGGACCAGATGATACCCTCCTTATGTTCTCAATTGATGGCACTCAACTCTTTGACAGTAAAGAGTCTGACTGCTGGATTTATATCTGGATTATCCTTGATCTCACACCTGAATACCAGTATAAAAACTGCACAAGACTGTCCTTTTCTCTCATGCTTGTTTTTCTTTCTTGGATGTGCCAATGGACCTGGATTAACTATGCTTAGTAACTTTGTTGGTTATCAAGGGAAGTGTGGATGTTGCATGCTCTGTCCTCTAACAGGCTGGCAAAAACCTGGTGAATCAACATATTACCCAGTCCTCCTGAAATCACATAACTACAATGTTCCAGGCTGTGATCATGAATATGTGGACCCACTAGACATTACAATGAGTACATCATGTGAATATGTTCAGCATCTCCAATATGTGCTTGAGTCCCACACTCTACATCAGTTCCAGTCTCATCATCTGAAAATAGAAATAGTTGGACCAAGTATACTGCTTAGACTACAGCTGTCCCATCTTCTTGAAATCTCAGAACCATAGACTGCACTCCTTCAGATGATTGATCAACATGGTTTTGGGCAGCATTCAGGAACAATGATATATGGAAAGCACATGGCTGAGCTGTCATAAATTGCAAACCCTGTCTTCTGGGTTCATATGATGTTCCACCATGGGACCCTAGCTTACATGCAAACTCATGGTACAAATGCACTGAGTATATTATCTGGCTCTATGGCCTCTGTCCAGGTCTTTTATATGGCATCCTTCCTGACAATGTTTGGCAAAACTTTTGCAAGTTTGTTGCTGGCATTTGCATTATGGGCCAATACAGTATAAAGCTCTCTGTTAGGGTCTGCTCCGCTCCACTGCTAACTCTGACAGGAGAGCATGTGAAGGGGGTACTGGGTAGAGGTCAGAGGGGTGAGGACTTCAGCTTCAGTGACTCAGGGTGGAGCACTGTGCCCTGGTGATCCTGGGTCCTTGTATTTCAGAGATCAGGCAGAGGGGGGTCAAAGGGACAGAGACGGAATCTGTCAGATGGGAGAAAGGACAGAGAAGAGGAGAACTGCAGCAAAGGAGAAAGGACTAAAAGACTTCAATATTTGAAGTGAGGAATAAGTCCTCAGTGGATCGGACTTATATACAGGAGGGCAGAGGTGGTACAGTATGTATGAGCACATGGTACAGGGGTGGAACCATGTGAAGGAGTATCTAAGCGAGGTATGGAGAACTAAGTGAGAATGTGGCATATATGGAGAATGGAGAGATAGAGAATGGAGAGACAGAGAATGAAACTGGGTACCGGCCTAGGAACAACCGGCACCACAGTCAGAGCAGAGTCAGAGCTATTAGTACAGAGTGTCAGGATGAAGAGGAAAAGAGTCTAAGTACAAAGTGGAGTAAGTGGAGTATGTGTGGGATAGAGCAGAGTTGTCACAGTTGTGACACTCTTGCACCTCCAACAAGCTCACCAACTATTTTTTGACCAGAAGTGAGAGTATAAACTTTTATTTTATCAATGACAGGTTGACTGGATTCACTTTATTTAGCCTTGTGTCCACCTTACATGTCATCTTGCCTCTAAAGCTGCCCATATTGGCTCACCTATCTCATCATCCCAGTGGACTATGGAATAAATGATAGGGAACCTTACCCAGGAAATTTGATAACCTTCAGACCCCTTTTCTAATCTCTCATAGCAGGGGATACAACAATGTCAGGTTAACACTCTCAAAGCCATGGTCCCATCATTGCAGGACTCTTCCCAATCTTTCCCATGCAGAAGTGCAGATCTTGGCAATGGCTATGTCCTGCTCCCAAAATGTGACCCTATTCCTATCACTGTTGCTGATGAAGAGATGCTGGTCATTGCTAGGTATCTGCACCAGCCCACTTGCCAAAAAGTCTGTTGCTGGGGCTAATTTCAGTTACCTAATGGACAGATAGCTTGATCGGCATATGTTGAGTTGAAAAGAGCACCAGAGAAGGTTCATATGGCCCAAAACATAAAGGTAGGACAAATATTTTTGCTCTGTACTCTACTAAACATTTAAAGATCATTTTAAATGATACTATACAATTTGCTGAAGTGTGCTACTTTGCATGCCTTCTAGCCAACACCCATCATGCAGGAGCTGAGGAGACAGATAATAATAGCATCCAATTCAAGGACATCACATTCATGATTTTGTACTCACTCCCATGGTCCCATACACTCCTTCTGGTGATCACATGGCAACAGATAAGTACTTTCTTGTTGAAAAGACTGTGATGCAGATTGCACACTTTGGTGAGGAGACTTTGGATGATGATGACAATTCTACAAACTAGTACACACACAATGTCTCTCACATACAAGTACATGTTCAGTCCATAGCTATCAACAAAAATGTACACATTTCTGAGCTTGCTCCAAAAACTGTTCAACAGTCTGGGAGGGTCCAGTGATTGGACAAACAAGATAAGTGACTGTATGTAATGGATGGAGTAGAGTCAATTCTGAACTGTCTGCATCAGATGGCTTGTATTTAAACCCTTTCAGAATCCTGCATTCTGTTGCCTGAATTCTACTAATGTTATAGTCAGAGTAGAAGTATCAGATAGCGAATGTGAAAGATACCCTGGTTCTATTGTGCTTTGAACCTGAGAGGGATCATTATTGTGTCCCTGTATCAGTGTATTATCTATGAGTTCACTGGAACTCTGCAATAGGTTTTCTTCAACTGTGGTGACTGCCTTTAAAGGTACCAGTAATTCTTTGATTCAAAGGCAAATGTCTAATAAATGGAGGCAGTCAAGCACTATATACACAGACACAGTACCAACCTTTTTCCCTAGTGTTTTGATATCAAGATCGAATTGGTATGTTTTCCAGTCCAAATAGACACTGTTTACTTCAAGGTAAATAGTGTCACCATGCATGTCAATGATGTGTGGTATGGGCATATTGTAGTGGGGTGTGGTGTCACAGGAGTAGCCTACCAAGTGAAAGATATGGAGTCTGAATGGCAATTTTCCCACAACACTGTCTTTGCCCTCATACCACAATCATGACATAAGAACATTCAAATAAGAGTTATGTCCTCTTCTCCCTCCTTTGATTTTTCTCTGTCAGGCAACTTATATGATAAACCCTCACATTAACCATTTCTGAACTCACTGGGGTTCAATCCAAACAATAAATTTTCCCCATTGCTGTGGCACAATCCAAGTCAATGGTCCAATAATCAGTATCAATTGAATCAGGTGAGTTATATTCAAGCACATATATGATCTAACCTGCATATATACAGTATACCCAATGTATCCAGGCACTAGAGGAGACCATTATGAAGCTATGGATGGAGAATAGAGCTCTTGATGTGGTGCACTCTACATTATAGTATGGGTTTACTTTTTTCACACAGGTTCATCTAATATCATTTGATAATGAGACAATCTTATGACACATTGGTAGGGCAGCTTCAGCAGACAAGTACCCACATTGACACATCATTGCAAGTCATTGATGTTGCATTGCAAATGGCAGCACAGTCCAGTGTCCTGCCTTTACCTCAGCTCAAGTGAAACAACTACCCATTGGTTTGATCCTGGACACCAAGGATGTGGAAGGAGTGGAATGAATCAGTTGAGGGTCAAGATCACAAGCTGAATAACAGGAATCACAATATGAAGTACCTAGAAGACGAGAGTGGCTGACCACTCAATCACATGCATGTTAGCAATATTCTCAATTGTATGTGAGATGTGTGGCATAGATTCCACAAGCAAAAGCTTATTGATGCTAACACCACATGGACAACAATGTCTCTTGTACTCAAGAAGGCCCTCTGACAGGAACTGGTGAAATCTCATCCCGAAACAAATTTAGGTGAAGATGGATAGAAGATCAACAGACTTGCCAAGGACTACTATTCATTATTCAAGCAAACCTGGTTTATGCACAAGACTGAGGAAAAGAGAACTATGAAATGAAAAATCAAGGATGAGGTAGGTACACAGGCTGACAATGACAGTGTCACCAATTGAGAGCAAAGCAAACCTGCTGCAAAACATCAAAGGGGCAAATTAGGGTCATCTACCACTGTTGCTACACCATCCAACTATGACTCAATCCAGGACCTCAACTTTGGAGGGCCTTTTACTTTGTTGGGTGGTACCATGACTGACAAGACACCAAGCACTGATAATGAGTCTGTAACCTTGCCAATCAGGTCAGTTCCCTCTCCAAGCCTTCATTTTGGTGAATCTGACATATCACCTAGCATGCCTGATGAGACTCCATTGGCACCAGTGAGTCTGCTGTATCATCAAGTGCATCTAACAAGACTCCAGTTGGCACCAGCGTCTCACTGAGCACCCCCAACAAGGCTGATCTGGTCACTGCCAGTGAGTTCACTGTGTTGCTGAGTGCATCTAACAAGACTCTAGTTGGAACCAGTGAGTCTGCCATATCATCAAGCACATCTAACAAGACTCCAGTTGGCACCAGTGTCTCACCAAGCACCCCCAACGAGGCCAATCTGGTTGCTGCCAGTAAGTCCACCATGTTACTGAGTGCATCCAACAAGACTCTAGTCAGCACTAGTGAGTCTGACATATTGTCGAGCATATCTAACAAGACTCCAGTTGGCACCAGTGTCTTGCTGAGCACCCCCAATGAGGCCAATCTTGTCACTGCCAGCAAGTCCACCATGTTGCCAAGCACACCTAGCAAGACTCTGGTCACCACCAGTGAGCCTGCCATGTCATCGAGCACATCCAATGAGGCCATTCTGGTTGCCACCAGCAAGCCCATCATATCAACAAGCACCCCCAACGAGGCTGCCAGAAATGCTAGACCCTAGCCAAGATTATTTTCCACATCAAAAACCTGTCATCTTACAACTACTGCAGTTACTCATGGTATGAATGACACAATGAGACTAACCCCATAATAGCCCAAACTTCTGCAGAGATATGCACTCCTGAATTGTTGACACAGGTGGCAATTATGACAGCTGTGCCCAATGTTACCAAGAAAGCTTTCCACCCTGCTGCAAACAAAAGTGGATGGTAAGTTTTATTAGTTACTGTTGCTTGTAATGATGATGACACCCTTCTAGGACCCTTTGTGCTCACCAGTGGCTAAAGCAAGTTAAGCCTGAGGGGTTGAAGGAAGAATTTGATGCATATTATCAGACAATCATGGCTGAAGCAAAAGCAGTTCATTGCACATCTTTTGATCATTTTGGTTGATATTAAAAGGTTTGTGTGCTAGAGATACAAAGATGAGGCTACAAAGCTGGTAGACAATACATGTTTCTGAAGGGAATAAACTAATATTACTTAGGTTGCAGATGGTATTTGGTTGAAAGGAACAGCAGGTGTGATCACGACAATAGCTGTGATGCCTATGCACTAGAGAACAGTGAGGAAGGCAGTGGGGAGGCCTGGGAAGGCAGGCAAGCAGCCCCTCATCCTAGATGGGCATAGGTGGGGGTAGGTGGCATAGAAAGGTGCAGCAGCAGCATAGAATGGTACATAACAACCAGACATTGTAATTCCTCTGCAACCATAGAATGGCATAGGCCAAAGGGGTGGTTTTTTTGGACAGGCACAATATATGAACATCTATGTTTCCTATGAGTGCAGCAGGCCATTTGTCTATATACACATGCATCCAAAAAAGACCTATGAAGATGGCCATTTCTGATGCACACATATGAATCCCTATTGCCTAGATTCACATGCACTGACATATGATCCCATAGCCTCCTTTCTCACTGGGTGTCAACTGTGACAATTCTCAACATTGGTGATTTTTTCTCAGAAAATGAGCACAAGGCATTTCTCTTTCTTTCTTTCCAAGCCAAGAAGCACATTGCATATATTAATAAAATTCATACACAACTCATGGGTGTGGGACCAAGTGGTGATGCAGGGCCAAGTGGTAACACTGACAGTATCTAGGCCAATGTATTGTAACTTGTTGTTTGTTGTACCATTACTCAATGTATCCTGCTGTGGCAATCAGATTCTTCTCCATTCAGACATGTGTGATTCTGAGAACACAAGATACATTAATTTACTGAAACATCACTCTCTACATCATTCCCAAACTCATTGTCACAATTGCATTCAGCCAGAATTGCCTGGTAGTTATCCCATATCCCTTATGTGATAGTATCTCACCACTGCCATGCTGTACAGTCACCCATCAGGTGAGGATTTGGCACACCCACACTCTCCTGCCTGTTGTTGAATATGCACAATATATTGTCATCTTCCTTGTAAGAGTTTTCATCAGATGGCTTACTGTTATCAGTGCTGTGAAAACAGATAAAGTTATGTATGGCACAGAGTGCTATAGGAATCCTGACTTGAACATTCATTGAGAATTCAGTTGGAAGGAGTAAAATACAAAAGTGGTGTTTGAGAACTCCAAATATCTGTTCAACAATGTTCTGGGCTGAGGCATGATATAGGTTGAAAAGCTCTTCCTTGTTTGTTGGGCTAGAAACAGTTATCAGTGAAGATAAACAAGGTATGGGGGTCATACCAGACATTTGTGTGACCCCATTTAGCTAGGTGGTACCACACACCATGGTATGGAACAAGAAGCTGTCGCTGAAGTGGGTAGCCCACTTAAGAACAGCAATCCTAACTGGGAGGTCAGAAGGGCTAGTAGGGGGCAAGTGTAGACTTAGCCCAAGGGAGGCTCTGGACTGTGAATTGTGGTGTTCCCAATGACTAGGTTGACCTGGAGAATGACTGGGTTACTCTCTGGAATGATAATGGATGATGAGAGGTGGAAAGATGTGAAAGATTGAAAAGTTGAAAGATATATTTCAAAACCTACATAATACAAGGCTTTTATAGTCCAGAATATGTTCCTGGACTTACTAATGATAAGGGAGACATGTTCTAAATAAAGAATCAAAAGTCTGAAAGAAACTGGGCTTGTTGGGAGTTGATCTGGACTAAAACTGGACTGGACTATCAATCCAGACTATGGTCTGGACCAGATTGTCAAACTGGACTAAGATCCAGACTAAAATGGAAGCAGGACAAACTAATACTAGTCCCAGACTGGTGAGAATGGATGGATGGACATTGGATAGACCAGCTGGGATATAGGAAAGACACCAGATATCAATGTATAGACACTTGGTGCTCTACACTCCACTCCACTCTGCATTGTCCTTATTAAGAGCCTTCAGAGGTTCAGGCCTAGAGGGGGGATACTGTCATATCCCATGCAACTCTGTCCTCCAGATCCAACTCTGGACCCATTTCTCTCAAACTCCAGTGTGTTCTCAACAAGTATGTACTACTGATCCTCTGGACTTGTACTTAGATTATTCTGTCTTACTGTACTTACATTTCCATTTCTCACTTATTGTGTACACTGCACATCTCCCTCATAGCCCCCTCAAATTCTGTGCTTCACTTAGGAGCACAGCTCCAGTCCCATCAGTTATCATGACACTGCTAGAGTAACCAGTGTTTCATCTTCCATATATAAGACTCCATACTCTGTCATAGATACTTCAGTTCAAATATTGACTAAGACTCCCCAGTCCTCTCTGCCCCTCTGCTTGAGCCTCAACAGCTCTCCTCTGACCCTTTCTCAACCTTTGTTGCTTGCAACAAGGTCACTCTGACCCTCACCTGACCCCTCCCATAAATTCAGGGCACTGGACTTGTGACAAGGCACACCACATACAGTGAAGCTGAAGCCCTGTCTGAACTCCAGAGTTCTAGAGTTACTCTTGGAGATACAATCTTGACAGTCCCATTACTGTCAAGGTAAGCATAATTGAATCTCATTGTTTTTTGTTTTTGTCATATCCCATGCAACTCCTATCTCTGGCCCTGTCTTTCTTGAACTCTGGTGCATTCTCCACGAGTGTGCACTCTAGACTCTCTGGACCCTGTACTTAGATCATCTCATATTACTGTACTTATGTTCCATTTCTTGCTTATCCTTGTACACCACCTGTTTCCTCCATAGCCCCTCCAATCCTGTGCTCTGCTTAGGAGCATAGCTCCATTGCTATCACTCTGGCTCCAGCTCTGGCTCCAAGTTACCAGTTCTCTTACCAGTGCTCCCCCTCCATATATAAGACTCCGTACTATGTTGTAAATACCTCAGTTCGAATATCAACTAAGATTCCCCCAGTCCTCTCTGACCCTCCACTTGAGCCTTGATGGCTCTCCTCTGATCCTCCCTCAACCTTCGTTGCTTGCAACAAGGTCACTCTGACTCTTGCCTGACCCTCCATAAATTCAGGGCAACTAGACTTGTGACAGAGGTGCACCACATACAGTGAAGCTGAAGCCCTGTTTAAACTCTGGAGTTCTGGAATTGTCCTTAGAGATATGTTCTTAACAGTTTTATACATTGTTTTACAGGCATGGTTGTTAGCAAAATGCAAGAAAATGTTCAAAAGCATCCAAAGCTGTACCTGCCCATTATGCACCCTCTGGACCTTGTACTTAGATAATTTCATTTTACTGTACTTACATTCCATTTCTCATTTACCTTGTACACTGCCCATTTCCCTCATAGCCTCTCTGATTCTGTGCTCCACTTAGGAGCACAGCTCTGTTGTTACTACTCTGCCTCTGGCTTCAAGTTACCAGTTCCCATACCAGTGCTTCTCCTCCATATATAAGACTCCATACTTTATTGTAGATATCTCAGTTCAAATATTGACTAAGACTTCCCCAGTCCTCTCTGACCCTTTGCTTGAGCCTCAAAGACTCTCCTCTAACCATCCTCAATATTCATTGCTTGCAACAAGGTCACTCTGACCCTTCGCCAGACCCCTCATAAATTCAGGGCTACTAGACTTGTAACAAAGGTGCACCACATAAGGTGAAGTCAAAGCCCTGTCTAAACTCTGGAGTTCCAGAGTCACCCTTGGAGATATGATCTTGACAACTTGACATGAAGGTGTAGTTATTGTCAACATTTGTCATGCTTCATCACACACTGGACCTGAAAGAGGTAAGAGATTTGCACCCCCTTGTTTAATGCCACAGAATCTACAAGTTACAGCTAAATGACACTGAGTGGAATCACATCCATCAAACCTTGACACTACTGGCAGTACATATGACATTATTATCCTTAGTAATGAAGACTTACTACTACTCTCTAAGTATGCTGAGAATGCTCAATATGCATTCTTGAGTGAATATCTCCCCACTCTCCATACTGCTCTACTGGTGCTTGAAGCACTTCACAAAGTGTGGTCCACATGTATAACCAGCAAGAAATATAGCAAGTTTAGTAATATGCTTGAGGCCAGACTCAAGAAATTATCAACCTACTACAACTGTACATCAAGTTTTGATGCATATATCATTGCTATGAGTAAGTCATCAATTGTGATTTACTACATGTCTAACAAATGAATGCAGTACTTGACCCAAGTCAAAAACTTAACTACATTCATGCAAGTTGGGGTGAAGAGATATACATATAGTGATGCCATATGTCATGCTGAGATTATTGTGCATGATTACACTCTATACATGGTTAAATAATAAGCTAATGTTTCTCAAGTATGAGGAATATTACCACACCATGCATGAGAATGCCAGAGAGATACCTCAAGCTAAGAGTCAGACACACCCCAGCATCATATGTGAAAACATGAAAGTCCAAGCACTCTTGAATGAGCTAATGGATGATGATGGCAATGATGACAACAGCCTTGACTGGGCAACTACAAGTAAGAACTGGCTATCAGAAGATCCCTTTAGACCATAGTTACATGGCTTCCATGAATATCTCAACATGCAGGATATTCTCAGCAACATTTCCATTGTCCAGTGGTGGGGCATCAATTCTGTATGGTACCCAGTCTGGGAGTCACTTGCATGTGATTTCCTCTCTATCATGTCAAGTTCTATTTTATTTGAGTGCATATTCTCATCTGTGAGAATTACCATCAGCAAACAACATAATAGTCTCAAGGCCAACATTGTTGGGGCACTTCAATTTCAGAAGTTTGTATCAAAATCAAAGCTCTTGTTTTTATCAAGGACTACAACTCTGAAGTACTCCAAGAGCTCCTATCAAACTCTGACTAGGTGTGATCAGTCATGACCAGTTGCCATGCATCAGAGTCCAATACCCTGGGTGGAGTTATTGAAACAGAGTGCTGGGAGCTGGAGCCAAAATGGTGCTCAAGGTACTTACTACTTCACTCCTCCATTTCTAACTTTATCTTGATACTGACCACTTCCATTGTCCTGGAGCTGCATCCCCTCTCATTATTTACTTACAGATTCCAGACTTTCCTTTCAGAGTTGGTTGGAGTTAGCACTCACATCTCTGCCTATCTTATATATATTCTCATTTCATTCTCAGAACTCCCCTCAGTCATTCCTGCTATATCTTAGGCAGCAGCTGAGTGGGCATCACTGCCTTTCTACTTAGTTTTTAACAGTTTTGACAAGAGTTGTCAGTATTGGTGGAGATCACTCAGGAGGGGGTGGATTTAGATAATGCCAGTGATGATTCAGATAATAGGGGTCAGTGGGATAATTGGTAGTTACATTTGTACCAACAGTGCAATATATGGGTGTAATAAACTATGTTACACACTTAATGGGCTGTGGCTTCAGCATAAGCCCTGGCTTCTGGGCCAGCCCAGGCTCTGATTAGGGGCTTGAGGCCCAGCCTGCAATTTGTCAAGGCCTGAGCTCCCCTAAGCCAGGCCTGAACCAGGGCTTTCAGACCAAGCCAGGCTGGCACAGCACTACTGTCAGAATTATGTTTATGCTTATTTACATTCATCTATGCTTTCCTTTCTCTCATTTATGCTTTTTATTTATTTATTATTTATTTATTTTTTACTGTGTTTATTGTCCTTTGGGGCTCTGCCCCTTGGTAAACAATTACATCTGTTTGTATACTACATACTGGGGGTGCATCTGATATGCAATACCACTCTCCTTCATCTACCTCTCCTACAATGTAGAGTGGGGCTAGGTGGCTTGCACAGGGCCAAGGGGGGCATCTGTGTGGTGCTGGGGGTGCAGGACTGTCTTTGGTTCCTCATGGCTGGTGGGGGTTGGCTGCTAGTTGTGGTTGTGATGTCAAGTCTCCATATGTTCTATGAAAATATCCCATTAAATGAATGTATTGTAGCATGTCTGCTAGGCATGAGATGTCACTTAGCAGGTTATATATCCTTGTTGCTTTCTGTCTGAGTTTTCTTTTGAGATGATGTCTCTTGATGGCATGAGCCAGGCAGTCCAACAGATAGTGTAGAACAGTTTCTCAGCTGTGGTTGCATCTGGGGCATTGGGGGCTTGGCTCTTTACTGATGCAGTGGAGGTGACTATTGAGGCTGATGTGTCTGCTGCAGAGTTGAAAGATGATAGATGCATGGCATTTCGGGATGCCATCTATTAATCTGAGGAATGCATCTGAGGGGAGGGAAAAGTTGATTGTGTGAGCTAGGTCTTTGCATAGGAAAAAAAGGAACATGGTCTTATTCAAAGCTCTTTATTGAATGTTTGTTTCTGTGCTGATTTGCTAGTTGGGAGAGTGTGGGGGATACCACATGAGATTCGAAGTGGATGGGAAAGCAGGTGCAGTTCACTGCTGTCGCCTTGTGCCACTTTTTTAGCTTCTTTGTCTGCTTCTTCATTACCTGGGATACCCATGTGGCCCAGGGTCCAGTGAATTCATAAGTTGCATATGTTGTGGTGGAGAAGGGTGGGGTGGAGTAGGTCATGGAATGTGTCCATCAGGTAGTGACCCAGGCTGGATTTGAAGGCACTGGTTGCCTGGATGGCTGCTTTGTTATCCAGGCCCAATGACATGGATTTGATCTTGCAGTGTTCTTGTCTTAGTAGTTCAATGGCTAGTATCATGCCCATGATTTCTCCCTCATAGACTGTGTGTTCCTCAGCCAGGCCTAGGTAGTAACATAGGCTTTGAAGTTTCCTACCTTTTATCCTCAAAACTGCTGCACCACCAATTCCTTCATCAAATCCTGATCCATCCGAGTATAGACAGACATCTTAGCCTGTATGTCCTGAGTGATAGCTAGGTTCTTGTCAGCTGTTGCATCTGTTGTTGTGTCCAGAGTCCACTCTGGGTTGTGGTGAATAGGGATAATGGTTTCCATCTGTTTTAGGTTGATCTTGAATTCATTGAGGAGGACATGAAGGGGAGATTTGTGTCATTTGTGATTTATGTGGGCAGCTCTGACTGCTTTGTTGAGTGGGTTCAAGCTTGCTAGTATTGTGAGGCATAGAGTGGCACGGTAGCAAAATTGATGGATGCATAGTGCGATGGGGAGAAGGTTGCTGTGGGCATTGAGGATCTCAGTGGCCATGAATCCTGTTCTCCCTGTGATGAGTATGGTGGCTGTCCTTTGGACATGTTCCATGCACTTTCCTATCCCTCTTGTGCCCCAGCCATTGTCCTTGTTCCCTTTGCCCCTCTTTGCTAGCTCTGTGGCCCAAACCTCAGCAGTATAGAGCATTTTTGGGATTGCCATGCTTTCATATAGCTTTTTCATTCATTTATGCTTTATGCTTTATGCCTATGCTTTTCCCCTTATGTTCCCCTTTCTTAGTTTCTATCTATTATTTATTGTTCTTGCTCCACTCCAAGTCTAGACCATTCCTTATGACATCATAGTATTGGTCATCACTATGTCATACATATGTCATTCCATTCTAGGGCTTAGGGTGTTGTCAAGGGCATGACATCATAGATAAGGGTATTATGGCATTGTATAGAGTTTTCTCAGGATTTAGGGCATTGTAGTCAGTATATATTAGTAGCACTCTTCTGTAAGTAGACTTGTGCTTGGAATTCTAGTTACAACCCTCTAGGTTATTACAGGCTTTCTCCTTCATTGAGATTGTTCCCTGACAACTACTTGGAACTCCTTAATCCAGCTATTGAAGCACATCACTTTTTCAATGTGACAGATGAAGACATATGTGAGACAGTGATGGATGTGAAAAGGGCATGGGAAGAGTTGGAGAAAATTGGTATACATGCAGGCCAGTTAGATTCAGTGATATCATATGTTGAACTGAAACCCACATGTAATGAGGCCCTTCAAGCAGTAGTGTTGCAAAAATATATGATGGACTTGGATGATCCCTTCATCCATCAGTTGGAGACCATGTTAGGTTCATTCAGATGAAGAACATGCTTGGTTGAGATGCAGAGTATAAAAGATACCAAGTTAACTAGTTATTTTGCTCAGAAAGCATAGCCACATATCCATACATCACTAGATAACTGTATATAAAAGTACTATTTGTCCTTGAGCTATTCAAAATTGATCTCTCATACAACCCATATTCCCTATAACTCATACCTCCATGGGTAATCCTGATAGGTATGGGTTAAGAGGAAGTCAACTATATGTGATTAAGTGCATTATCCAATGCACTGCTCTGGATTAGCATATGACCATTCAATACATTGGCAAAAAACCTGATACCAAAAGGGTTCTTAGCCTATGTTATATCCTGTTCAACTCTGCCCTCCAGACTCAACTCCAGCCCTGTTTCCTTTGAACTCCAGTGCATTCTCAACAAGCACACACTCTAGATCCTCTAGACTTGTACTTAGCTCATTCTGTCTTACTGTACTTATATTTCCATTTCTTGCTTATCATGTACACTGCCCATCTCTCTCATAGCCCCCTCTGATCCTGTGCTCTGCTTAGGAGCACAGCTCTGGTCCCATCAGTTACTGCAACACCACTACAGTAAACTGGTGTTCCTCCTTCATATATAAGATTCCATACTCTGTTGTAGATACCTCAGTTCAAATATTGACTAAGACTCCCCAGTCCTCTCTGACCCTCTGCTTGAGCCTTGATGGTTTTCCTCTGACTACTCCTGATCTTTGTTGCTTGCAACAAGATCCCTCTGACCCTCACCTGACCCCCTTGTAAATTCAGGGCAACTGGACTTGTGACAAGGTGCACTACATAAGGTGAAGCTGAAGCCCTGTCCAAACTCTGCAGTTCCAGAGTTACCCTCAGAGATACAGTGAGTGAAAAAACCCTTGCAATGTTTGGCCATTTTGTACTAAGTGCGATGTAGCACTAGGGGGCGTGGGAGTCCCGCTTAGCTTTGGTGGGACGGAATGTAGTGCTGACTAATGGCTA
>JBBPMH010000199.1:0-45343 GCA_038090235.1 Pulveroboletus ravenelii | reverse complement strand
TCGGATGATTGAACGCAGAGGGTCGGAATAGAGCGTGCAAGGGATGATTGCATGTAGGACAGGGGAAGACAGAGGAAGTGCACTCGTGGGACTGACGTGCGTACATGGAATGCCATGAAGCTTGAACTGCTCTGCAACCTTCGTATACGCAACGCGCGCGCTGATAATGCATCGTAGAAGCCCAAAACAGATGACTAATGGAACCGATGCTGCCCACCAACAGTAGGCATAGAGTTCTCACAGAGCCGTGTCTTTAAGTGGAAGCTGGCGGTCGATAAGACACGAAACCATAAAAGATCATCATGCAGTACAACTCACTTGTTTTCCCATTTCGAGGTGTGGTGCGATGACGACGACGTCGCATTTGCGCTTCTCACCCACGTGAGGATCTTTCATCCGCGACACAAATGATCCTCTCTCACCTCGTATGAGCTGGACGTCCAACCAGCCGAGGTCCTCCATAACCACGTTACTATACTTACATACTGTCCGGCGATACTTTCCCGAAGATCAGTACATAGCAAAAATCTTCCCAGTGATCACGAACATGAGATAGTAAGACGGGAAGTCGGACAATTTGATGTACGTCACGCCCCTTGCCAATGGACCCGACTTCTGTAACTCTGAGGATGTAGATATGTTGGTAGTCAAAGAGAAGCAAGGTCACGGGATCACACACCCTCCTCTGAGAAATTGCGGTGTCGGAAGACTTGCAAGCCGAGATAGTTCGCCTTCTGATCGACGAGGTCCATGATTGTCCATGGAGCTGCAATACGTCCCATCAAGCATTCACATGAATTGAACGACTCCGCGGCCCATGTTGGACTGCAATCTTACCGGCACTCCTAACAATATACCCAGACTGTCGTTTAAGCGGTCGGAGATGAGTGCAAATCTAGGTTCCCGCGAAGCAGCGGCGAGAACACCCGTGTCTCGAAGGTTCATGCGGCCAGTCCCAACGTCAATCAAAATGAGGATGACCCCGTCCGCACAAAGATGGACATGAAGGACGTTATACTCACCTGCACAGGTTCGGTTATTCCTTCACATTCGGAATCGAGGGCCTGCAGAAAATTTGCTCAACAATGGGTTTGCCAAGATGGCGTACATACAAAGAGACTGACCTGATACCACAATATCTAGAGGTGGCATGAGAACACATCATTCCATTAATGGCTGTAGGGGTATACATCTTGCACGAGATCCACCAGTGTCTGCTATAACTCGATAACGGTTTCACCTCTTGCTCCCTTCGATCATCATTTTCCTAAGCGTCCACAGACCGGAGCACGCGTCGCCCGAGTGCAGCTTTCTGTGCAGCCTTTGCGCCTTGGATGATGGACGAGTAGGATATCTGCAACATAAAAGGCCACGCCTGGAAATATTACGTAACAGATACCGTTTGTTACCATTTCCATTTTTTGTGGCCCCTGACAATAGACAACGCGATGATGACATTGACCAATGCCAATGGGCCTCCCCCAGTGCCAATGCCAGTCGTCTCGGGCGAGTCTCCGCGAACGCACGCAGGCCGTGCTTTCGCATCTCGTCAAAACAAACATTTTTACGACAATATCCCTCCGTGTTTACGAGCACTACCTCCCCTTCAGATCCCGTTTCGTTGACAAGTCCTGTAAGATGACCTAGATCGAAAAATTAATATCGCCTGGCTCTCCAGAGTTCATTGCACACACATCTAGGATGTCCCTTGCAACAAGATACATATATTTCGATCATTCGGAATGTTCACTTCGACGTTTGAGTCTATGGTTGTTATAAGTCAAGTCAATAATTTTTGGGGAGCGAACCGCGTCATTTACTCGCCTCGGTCTCACCAAATGGTTGACGGCCTGAACGAAGATGGGGGGGCGTTAAACTCAGGATTCCGGTTTGTTTGATGCTAATAGGCACCTACAGGATGTTGGACAACGTGATGCGTCCCTCAATGATCGCCTGATGCTAGGCAACCCGATGCTTCCGTCGAAAAAACCGTCATTTCTGAAGGCGATTGTGCATCAAAGTGTAACGCGACATCAGATGTTGATATCGCAGAGAAAAGAGAGGGTGCTGTTATCGATCAGGGGACGTCCATCCCTCCCAAGGCCTGAAGCTTGACCGATCTGACATCACCGGGTTTCCCCCGCGAGATGGCATGCTATGATGCCTTGCTCACTTTGTTATTGGTAGCGTTGGCTCTTGTCACGGCGTTGTCCGTCGTATGCACCATTGCTGTCGTGTTGCACAAGCTCTGATGAACGGGGCCGCTCAGCATAATTTTTCCGTCCTGCTGACCCTCGACGATCGAGACAGGGGACTGATAGTCCGACGGTATGTATCGTAATGATACAAGGCATGCGCTCGAGGGGGAACCATGTGGGGGCAGTCTCGTGGACAGCGGACACCTTTCTTTAGGAGGAGCGGAGAAAAAGGCACGTGAAGCTTGGATGAGATTCGTCAGTCTGCCTCGATCTGATGGGTGCCCATACTCCGACCTCCTCTTCTAGTTCGAGCAAGCCCAGCCGCCCGGGGTCTGAACATGTGCTATTGTCCGATCACTCCCAAAGTACCGTCATTAAGGCCGAGATCTGGCCCAACGTGCTTCCAAATGTACCCCTTTTTGGTGAGTCGGTGTCGGAGCTCCGAGTCCAGCGCATCATGGTCGGATTGTTCGCTGCCTGCCACCGGACAGGTTTCGCATCATATTTTGTGTTGCACCTCGACTCCAAGGGGCGAGGGCGACTATACGATCGTGCGCTGTGCAATGTGAGATATCTGCCATGGTTCCTGTAGTAGAGTAGATGATGCGGGTGGTCGCTCGTCATTTCCGGAGTAGGACTTTTACGTGAAAGACACTCCGAGCTCACCGAGGGTCGGCGGGTCGGTGTCGTGTTTGGTAGTGGCAGAACCGGACGGATGGATCTCGTCAGCGCACACGCGTCCGAAGGCATCTTGGGTCGCCTAGAATAGGTAGGGCGCTCTCTGTAGACCGCTTGCAAAGGCGTGGCGACGGCGACGGCGACGTTGAATAATGGTGTGGTTTCGTCTCGGTCAAGGCGTCATGGATGCTTCATCGCCTAGGTTGCGAAAGTCCGACAAGGGCAGTCTGGTCGCGTTCCTAGCGTTGCTCAGCTGGGTCATCCAATTATCAACCTATCCTGGTAACAGTCGCGAGAATTTACGACCGAAATCTGGGGAGGGTCGGGATGACCTTTAGATCTCGGTGCGACGGACCTGTCATGATCAGGACATGTTTGAAACGTTTCAGATAAGATCCGCGGCCATTGCGCCACGTATCTCCGAGGTAAAACATTTCCGCCAGTCCGCTGACTATAGTTATAAGTCAGGGGCAAGCACTCTTATAGAGCACGGGCGCTGTCGATCCGAGCGTGCTATCCTTGCCTGTGGTTATTCGTACGGCCACTCGTACCGCCTTGCCGGTCCTCGTACTTGTTCAGGAGGGAAAACGTTTTCTGGAGTGACCCTGACCCGCACTCGTTTGTCAGCCATTCCGGCCAGGGATACGGATCGGTACTCCAACGGGACACGACCCTTTATTCGGTTCCGCGCTCGGGTGTCGCCGCCAGCTTTGATGGCAGGGCGGAACGAAGGAACACCTGTTGACCAGAAGAGTAGGCTCCCCGTCCAAGAAGCATGCGAGGACTCGGAAGATAACGGCATCGCAAAGAGAAGAAATCCAGGATGGCCAACGGCATAACTCGATGGCCCGGGTAACCTTCTGCCCGGCCAACACGTCAGTGTAGAGCATTCGGGGGCCTGTGAGGCCCCTGACTAGCCTTCCTGCGGGAGTCCCCTATGGCGATTAGCACGACGTGGCACGATCCAAATAAGGGCATCTTGAACCAAACTGACTACTAATTAGCTCTAGGCGAAACGCGTGGAATCGTTTCCCTACGTCCACGAAAGCCCATTCTTGGCGACGGCCGGGGTGACTTCACGCGCAGATTTTTGCACTAGGTTGGAAGACAGTGAGCATACTTGCATGCTTCCGCCGGATTGCCTTTAGCATGCCAGTGGCTGGTACATCTGCGCCGGTTGTTCCTGCAACATCTTTCCTCTTCGTAAATCAGAGCAACTGCTTTTTGGTTTCCAGGTTTTCGGTCTCTTTTTTTGGGGGGGACGAATCTTTACCAAGACGAGGTCGGAGACCGTGGTGGAGAGCCTAGGCGCTGCACACCCCCCCAGACGGTCTCCGGGAAACGACTTCCAATTTACAACTCGCTGTCCCACAAAGCACCACCATTGAGCCCTTCCCTGGACGTATTCTCAAGTACATCAATCAACGAAATTGACTCTATCATCGCCCGCGGTGATACCTGATTTATCTGGTTCTTGTCATTATTTCTTCCGATCTTATACACGTACGTATGCCAAGGACCGCCGCGGTGCAAGTGAATATATTTAACATTGCTCAGGAACTATCCAGTGCGTGGACTTGGAGCAATGTTGTTTATATCCTATGCTCACGACTGCAATGCAGTACATACGCGCCGTGTGCCTGTGACCAACGACCACATTGATATAAATTTAGACACTGCCTGGCCATATCCATCCCATCACTTATGCTTTCATAGCTGGCTTAGATGTACGGTATGATTGCTTTGACGATTATCATCATGATTCCCGTCGGAAGACATCCTTCGATTTGAACAAGCCAACACCGCGTACTTGGAATTCAGACATCTCCGTTTTTACCACTTGTGCAATAAGCTGGCATCAGATTCCAGTGCCCTGCTGATGAGCAGCTGTGTCTTCTCTCACGACTTGCCTCACTTTCGGGCCTACTCTCCCACTGTGGCAACCGAGATAACGAAGTTCCCTTATGGTAGTCATTGTGCGTCTCAGCAGAAAAAAACAATCTTATTCCCAGCGCATCAATGCCACGAGACCGAGTCTTCACGAAACCTAGGCAACGTGCTGCGACCGCGGCATTTTATCCAATGAGCCCTTTTTGTAGCATCAGATGGCCCGACCACATGGCATGGCACCCGCCCATCGGCACGGAGGTCCTGTTTAAACTGGTCGAACCTTTCATGAGACCTAGTGTCATCATCCGCTCGCTCTGATTAAGTCACCACAGGCGATTTCTAAAGTGATTCCAAAACGCGAGCGTTGAGGGCAATCCTGGGCGAGTTTGCGGTTGTGTGCGCGGCTCCCCCACTGCTTCCCTATGTTCACAGGTCCCGGAGGACAAGCTTTCCTCGGTTCTATGAGTCTTGCGATACTGATCATAATTGCATGATGTAGCGTGTCTAAATCATATATTGCTCCCTGCAGTCGGTTAAAGACACCAATTTTAGACGTCATCGAATAGATCCTATCTGAAAGGACACGAATAAGCGAGCTTTCGAGACAGCCTGAGAACAGGCACCACAAGACAGAGAGAAAGGTGGTCGTGTGAGAGGGTCAGATCCATGGATCCAGCCAGCTACCACGGTGGCGACGAAAATCCTCCCGAACCAGGCACTGAGACCGATACTCAGCCGTGCGGAAGTGGCGAAGGCTGCGATTCAATCCCGACATACAAAAGCACTCACCCGTGGGTCTGATGCTAATTCGACCGTGGTGAATTACTCTCGAGGCTACTGGTTTCACCTGTCCGTGGAGGCCGGAAAGAGCGATATGAGGCAGGATGGCCAATTGGATGTAGTTACACACAGTCCCTGAGAGGTTCCGCTGTGTGGTTCGCAGGGGTGTAGCGAACAGCCTATAGCATCGCGCGATTCCGACCGCCTCTCATGGAGGTTGTGCCCATTTTCCGGTGGTGGCGAGCAATACACGTTCGTCGTAGCCGGGCAGTGTATTCCCCCCGAGACACGGTTGTGGAAAAGCAGCAGACAGGCGGCGAGTAGAGCATGACCAAGCAGTGGCGTCAACTTATATCACTCAGCCCCGCGCACACGCTCTCCGCCGCCTCTTTCCTCATCCACCATGACTACCTCGCTCGACCTCCTCAAACAGACTGGCACCGTCGTTGTCTCAGACTCTGGCGATTTCGAGTGTAAGCACGCCGATTCCCATCGGGACCGCCCAGCGCTAAATGATGGACTGCGCATGATCTGATCAGCGATCGATGCCTACAAGCCACAAGTGCGTCCTAGATTCTATTTCACGAGCGGGATCCACGTTGTATAACAAGAATCGGGCAGGACGCTACCACGAACCCATCCCTGATCTTGGCCGCAGCCAATAAGTCCGGTTACGCACGTCTCATCGATGCCGCTGTCGAGTATGGAAAGAGCAAGGGCGGCTCCCTCGAGAATAAGACCAACTTCGCCTTGGACCGTTTGGTATGAATGAAGGCCCTCTTTTTGTTATAGCTATGCCCTTGACACCACCATCACCCCTCATTTAGCTCGTCGAATTCGGAAAAGAAATCCTCGCTATTATCCCCGGCCGTGTGTCGACGGAGGTTGATGCTCGCCTCTCCTTTGACAAGGAAGGCACCAAGAAAAAGGTAAATTGAGCTTGATCGCGCGAACACGTAATTCGATGACATGCTGATACGGCCATGATATGCCTTTTCGTTATCAAGGCCAAAGAGCTCATTGCCCTTTACGAATCGGTTGGTATCAAGAAGGAGCGCATTCTCATCAAAATCGCATCTACGTGGGAGGGTATCCAGGCCGCACGTGAACTCGAAAGGGACGACGGCATTCACTGCAATCTCACGCTTCTCTTCGGTTTCGCTCAGGCCGTTGCTTGCGCCGAGGCAGGCGTGACCCTCATTTCGCCCTTTGTTGGTCGCGTAAGCAGAGTATTCTATTCGGATCTTTTCCCACATGTGTTTTACACATTCTTCAATTCAATCCTTCCAAATAGATCCTCGACTGGTACAAGAAGGCCACTGGCAAGAACTATGAAGGCGACGAGGACCCTGGCGTCATATCGGTAAAGACAATCTTCAACTACTACAAACAATACGGCTACAAGACCATCGTCATGGGTGCCAGTTTCCGTAACGTACGTCAACCACCCCAACCTCTACTCTTTGTTCTGACCCCACAACGCCTCACTCCGCATCGGTCGATCACGTCACCCGGGTTGGTTCCCGATAGACTGGAGAAATTAAAGCACTGGCTGGTGTTGACTTCTTGACCATTTCTCCGGCCCTGCTCGAGGAACTGAAGAAGTCGACGGACCCTGTGCCCAAGAGATTGGATAGCCATGGGGGTGGGTACCCTTTCCCCCGCTTCCTCTTTCGCCTCCCTATGCGGCGTTTTTGAACTTTACCGACCATCATGCCATGACTGGCCGATCAACCCTTTTGTCACTGCCTTTCTTCTCGTCCTTCTCCCCCTGTCGGTTTCTCACGTTCTTTGTCTTTTTCCTTCTTTCCATTCTCATGACGCTCACGCCACGCCGGTTATTAATTTTTCTCATTCTCATCCTCGTGTTCTAGCACTCGACCGCATCGAAAGAGTCTCGTTCATCGATAACGAACCCGAGTTCCGCTGGACCCTCCTTCAGGACCAGATGGCATTTGACAAGCTCCATGAAGGCATCAAGAAGTTTGCAGAGGACGGTGAGACGCTCAAGGTCATCCTTCGCCAGAAGATCAGTGCCTAGGACCGAATGTATTGGTTGTTCTTTCCCCTTTGAATACGTATGACGACCCCCCCTCTCCCCCCCTTTTTTTTTTTCCTCTTTCTCTCTGTCCCTTAGATGTACAGTACATATTCAATGACCAAAAAAAGAAAAAGAGGCATGGATGACAAATAGGAAGAAGCATTACATTCAAAAAAAAAAAAAAAAACCGAGTGATCAGTGGTGGATACGATGTCGTACCGTTGCTGTGGATATGCCGGAAACGCTTCTCGACCAACCTAGTGTGTCATCGCATGTATTTGTATCCTTTTTCATCCGTTCCGTTTTTTTATTGCCATCTCCGTGGGTTGATGGGTGAGCCGGTTGGAGCTCAACGCTATCTTCCATTCTGTGTGAATGCCGTCAGGTCTCATACGGGGCCCGCATCTCATCTTCGCGAAGGGGAACGCTGCCATCACCCATCCATGCCAACCACGCCCGGTGACCCCCCCTCCAACCCTCGGGATGTTGAGATCACATCACATTGATCGGCCAAAAAAACGGAAGCCAACCTCAGAACCAAAACAGCCGAACAGGTTTTTTTCATCGCAATTTGTCGTGGCTAGAAAAGTACAGATGAACGGTCTGGTTGCACATTAATAAGTGGTGTACAGGAATCGATAACCGGAGATGGGGATGGGGGGGTACCATGGATACTACGAGGCATAGGTAAACGAATACCAGAACACACAAGGCGCGTCCGTGGCGAGGTTTGACAATTGCACTCGCCGTCAACAAGACGTATTGTATATTTGTATATGAGAGGGGTGGAACGAAAGTCTAACGGTTCTATGTCACAAGAAAAAAAAAAAGATATGCTAGGCGATCGAGTCAACGTGAATCTGTTGGTGAATGGGTAGGACAACGTACGATGGAATGGGGACAGTGGGGTGCGGACTCATCGAGACTCCAATCAGAGCGCAGACACTCCCGACTCCCACTCCTCCCTCGTCACACACCCAACATCCCTACACACTGGGCAAGACACCTCAACCAGCGGCTCTGTCCTATCTTCACCACCCCATCCCGCAACGCGCTCCGCGCTGACCAGACAAGCAGGGTGGAATACATGTGCGCACACAGATCCATGGCCACCGTCCCCGGGATGATCAGGATCAGGTAGCGGGTGGATGAACACTTGCTTCGTTGACGAGGCGGACAGTTCGGGATAGGGATCGTCGTCAGATGGGCCGACGCCGCAACTCGTGTCGGAACAGCGAAGACCCTGTTCTCGTTCTCGCTGCTCGACACGTTGTCGCAGCGAGGGACCCGGGGCAGGCGGGAGAGCCCACGCCTTCCTCTCTCGGCGGGGAGGCATGGGACGTGTGGGTCGAAACATGCCTGGACGGAATGGATGGAACTGGACGAAACGAGGACCGCCCAGATTGGGGGGCGCAGGTTGGGGGCCCCCTGCTTCAGGCACCGGCCTGACTTGTGGTTGTGGCTGAGGTTGAGCGTCTTCTGCGGGAGGGGCACCCGGAACTGGCGCAGGCTCAGGCCCTTGTGGATTTATCACTTGTGGGATAATATCCCGCGTCGTGCGCCAAAGACCCTCAATCAATGAGTGAAGATCCTGGGAAAGCCCGTTGGGGTTTGCACCACCGTTTCCGTCAGTAGCACCAGTGTCTGTTCTGCCATTGTCAGTACCGTCAGCACCCCCGGCGTCCTCACGGCGATCACCCCCTCGTTCTTCAGGGGGTGGACCACCAGCAAACATATCTAATCCAATCGTCACAATATCAATACCTACAGGCACAAATAGATACTCGTTAGTCGAGCGGCAGAGGGACTGCGCGAACGCGACGCGGTGGTAAAAATGACATACCCTGGTTGCCCCCCCCAGGTGCCTGTGCTGCAGCTGGTCTGAGGGGTATTTGAATGGCTGGGAAAGACATTATAGGGACTCCAGGTAAGCCAACAAATGGATTGAAACCTGGGCCACCTAGCGGCACACCAGACTGTTCAGTGGGTGGACGAGGTACAGGACCAGGTGCAGTTGTTGTAGGATGAGCGTCTGTAGTTGCAGGCGCAGAGTCCGCCGGAGGAACAGCAGCGCCAGCCGCAGGAGCACCGGCACCAGGAACCTCCAACGGAACTTCCGGTACGGCACGAGGGTCAGCTGGCACTGGGTTTGGAACGGCATGGTCGGGCTGAGCAAGAGGACCACGATCGAACGCACGCCTAGGCTGAGGAGTATAAGTCAGGTTTTCCGGATCGATGTTGAATCTGCACGTCGGGCACGTCGCTTGCCTCGCTCTTGTGAACCACGGCAGCAGACAAGAGGCATGGAACACGTGAGCACAAGGAAGCGAGATGATCTTCACCGGCTCGGAAGAAGGCAGAATTGAAGTGGATGTCCCTGGTTCAGAATGGGAATGGGAGGCAGGGGGAGCGTCAACGTCCATCACGTCGCCCTCGGCGTGCGTTTCGTCTTGATTCTCTGCGGTGTTCGTCCCGGATGGTTCAGGCGCCGCAGCTGCTGAAAGCTGCCTAAAACTATCGCTTTCGCCATTCAATAGAGTGTCCCAACATATAGCGCAGCCAGACGACCCTCCTTCAGTGCTAGAGTCCCCACCATGCGCTCCAGGTGCACCCCCGACACGCTCCAACCTCTTGACGAGTCCCAAAGGGACGACTTCGAGACCGGTAACAAGCTTCTTTGCCCGTTCCGGGTCTTCGCGTGTCTCATCTAATCCCTGAAACTCCTGGAAGAATGCCGCAAACGAGGCAAGCAACTCCTCCCGAGAAGCTGCGTCCATACCAAAAGCGCCGGGTGCCCCGCCGTGGCCAGCGGCGCCTGGGTCTGTCCGATCACCCGGCGGAGGCCCAAAGAGCGGTATGGTCATGGTAAACCCTGCTGTAAAGATCGGGACACCGAGTGGCGCATGTGCAGGTGATGGACCCGCAGTACCCTCACCAGTGTGTGTGCGCTCGTGTGGTGCGTCCCCCTCAGGATGGCGTGGGCCAAACAAGGCACCAAATAAGCCGATTGGGGGAGGACGGGGCGGTTGTTGTGGGTTAGCAATTTGTGGCGCAGCATCACCCGGTGGAGGAGCACCTACACGCTCCGATGGATGTCGACGGTCCCTCGCCTCGTCCCCGTCATCATCCACACGAGCACGCCGAATGCCAGTGATAGGTTCGAGCGGCGGATCGGCTTCGTCATCCGCCCGGACGCTGCTGCTGCGGTCTTCATCGGCTGGCTGGATATTCTGATGTGGTGGCACCAGGTCCAATGTGGCGAGGCCGGGGTCCGATGCGTTTGATGACTCGGTGGGGGAGTGCAGCTCTGGCATGGAATCCTCGTCTTCATCGCGCTCTGAATCGAATTGAGGGTGAGGGTGAGGGTGAGGTGGCATGTCTGCGTCTGCGTGTGAGAGCGCGGAGGATGTAGACGGTTCAGGCGCGGCTAAAGTAGGGGAAGGGTTGGCGGCATTAGTAGTGTACGTATTGTGTCTTCCGCCCACAGAATTCAGAGGCTCGATGGGTGGCACATTATTATCCGTAGGATTCCGCGAGCTGCTAGCTCGCCGCACACCACCGGAATCATGGTTACCAGTGAAGGCGTGATTGATATTCCGGAAGACGTTCTGGAGTGTGGTTCCGAAGTTGAAAGTGTGGGGGAAGGGCAAACCGCGAGTATTATGATTATCTCGGTGGTCGTTGTTCATACGGAGCGAGCGAGGTAATGGTGGTGAGAAAGCAAGAAGTGTTTGTAATCAGACGATGGGACTCTGCATAGTCACTGCCTGGTGGCCATCCACATCTTGGTGACACTTGTTTGTCCCGCTCGCGTAAGCACCAGAACATTCGCCACAGTCGATCGACAACAATAGCACATTAACACTACAGTACACAAAAAGGTAGTGGAACAATCACAGCGTTTTAGTCTTGCCCCTGTTGTGCTTTCGCTTGCGCAGGTATCGCCGTACGGCAGGGACACCAAACTATCGCGAGTTAACACCCCGCACGCGAGAGTCGGAGACCACATACCACGGCTGTCGGATACAGGACCAAAAGTGTCCCCCCAACGATCCAACTCCATCGCACGTACACGGGAAAGGGCTCCTGGAACATTCCTTCGCTCCACTTGGTAATCACCAACAGCTCTGTCAAGACGGTGGCGAGCAGGAGCCAACAATGTTGCCCCATACGCTTTGCTTTTCTGTCCATAGAATGAGCCACGTGACGCCGTCGCTGCACGGACGGGAGGACATACTTGGGATCATGAATATACTGGTGTAACTCCCTCACGGCCGGTAAAGCACACAAGAAGACGAATGCGAGCCTCATTATAACGATAGGATGATCAGGCTCCATCCATAATAACGACTAGGATAACCATGCTGATGAACATGGTCACACTTGAATGATATGATATCGCTCACCTTTAGGTAAAACGGGTTCAGCTCCGCAGCAAGGAACACCGCCAGGAGGAGCACAACTGTGACATAGTGGCGAAATGATGTTGTTCCCTCCCACTTGAAAGCAGTCCAATCATGTGGCGAAAACTGGCTTAGTACGCGCTTTGCCTTGGAGCGTAATCCCCGTGTCTGTCGCAACCCGCGCCATTCATACGGCTAAGTGACGTTCCGGCCCGGTCAGTGGCATCGGCAAACTAGAACTATGAACGTCACCATACTTTTACTTCCAGATATTGACATGTTTTCATTCCTACCAACATGATCATACCCCATTAGGTCGTGTGCGGGTGTGTGGAAAAAAAAAAAAAAAAATCACCGAGATAGGTCCCTAACCAGTTGCAGAGCAGAACATCAAGGATCCACTGAGCAGTTAGATATCAGCAGCCAGTCAACCCAGAACAAGAAGGGTTTACATGGTCCCACCAACACTGGAAGACTTTAAGGGCCACGCGTGGATTAGGGGGACCTAGAATAGACACACCTCGGCAAAGTTCGGTAGTTGATGTTGCAAACTATATTCGGCGAATTCAAATGCGATGCTCAAGATCTTGGAAATGACATCAGCCACCCGCTGCCAAAGGACTGTCGACAAGGCGGACACACCCAGCAGAACCAATAATCACGCAATATCATTGCCTTTCCAAACCATCCCAACGTGTGTGCCAAGCAGAACACGTCGACCGCGTCCTAAGCAAACGGCGTTCGCTGCATTTCAGGACAAATGAGTTGATCGGAAAGGCTGACCAAGATGTTCTGCGCAGTGAATGCGCAACTTTCGGCGTAGTTCTTCTCGGGAAGTGGGACGTTCAGGGCAGGGTCCAGAAACGTCATCATTCTTCTCGCAGAATGCAGATCCTGGAAGAGTAAGAAGACGAGTGCGAGTTCATAGAGTAAGTTAATCCCTAGCACGATCCGCCAAAACGCCGGGTGCGGCCGTATGAAGGGCCCATCTCGGAACTGAATCATGGAGAACATCAAGAAAGAAGCTGTCGCGGCATAGACTCCTCTGAACGTGGATGAGATCAGGTACAGGGAAGAGGAATGGGGGACGCATACACGCGACGTTTGTCTCGCCCTTCTGCGAGAACGTCGGGGGACATGGCAATATAAGCCAGGACAGCGAGACCCACGGAAAGTGCGGTGAGTGTAAGAGGCTTGTAGAAGAATCTAGAGAGGTTTCGGTAAGAGCACGGGAACGACCTGAGTCCGGCGCACTCTACAGAGGTATCTTTGCGCTCCTGGAAAGGGACTATTCGGGTGTAAGACTCGGTGCGGTTCGCCTGGACCGGCGTCAGCCTCGTCATAAAACGGTTCTTCGCGGGTGACATACATCGAACCCTGGGCATAAATTAAATCTGCATGCGGATCAGTCGCCATGCTACTCACAGCGAACAGGAGCGCCATTCAGACCGGGCTTGGGTTCCGCATCCAACGGAGAGGGGGCCACATCGGAAGTATCATGGGGAGAAGTCGGTGGGGACTCGGGCCTTGAAGCCATGCTCGACGAGGAAGTCTGATATGGAGGAGGACGAATTAAAAGCTCAGCGCGATCCACGACGAGGCTACTTGGTGCACGTGCGTCAACTATTGCTTATATAAGCTATGAGTATGTACAGACAATACTGCGGGTAGCAGACAAACTAGTAGTCTGCGCATGAGATGATGTCCAAAGGTTTCAACTGCCTACCGGGAACGCGAGGCGGTGTACCAAAAAAGCAATCGCGTCGACCCGTCGGAGGAGTTCGACAAGTCTGCGGTGGATTCCCGGACCTGAAGGAAGCCCGGCCTCGTGTCTCTCCTGACGGTCCAACAATTCGGATCATGATTGAGCAGGCCAACTAGTGATTCAAGATGCCGTGTACCTTATCACCCTCAGTTGAGATCAAAGGTGTTTTTGACGAAAATGGCTAGAGTCAAATGCAGCGCCCCTGTCGATGACGTGCAGCGAGTCTCTTGTTGGGCTGGCGGAGATCTGCCTGGCTGGTCCAACCAATGCAAGGAAGAACCATTCCCCAGGTCGGCGGTGCATCTTGGCGCCTATATGTCGTCTTCGCCCACCGTCAGAGGGGCTGACCGTGCGGTTCCTACATCCTCGTTGACTGGTAGGGTCTACAAGGGCAGACTGACTTATCTGGGTGGATCAGACTCACTACCTCCGAACCCAGCTCCGCGCGTCGTCCCGATCGATAGCAGCGAGCTTTCGATCGGGAGATGCCATCATTGCGTACTCTGTCAAATCTGCCTGCGTGGGCGAAAAGGCCAATCGTCTGTTGCACCTGCTGATGCAGCACCATCGTCCGGTTCTGACATCGGAGCACTTTTGGAACATCGATTCTCGAGCGCCAGACCAGTTTGCAACTCATATATCCCACGTGAGGTTCGAATAGCAGACGACGCATCAGCTACCACGTTTCACAGAGTAGTCCTCGGATGTCCTAGCCAGGTTCCAACACCTACCATCTACAGTGCAGGCACGAGGTACTAGGCGCGTCCTTCTGATGGGTCTCACGCCCCTGACGACCCTGGGCTTGAACTTGGTTCCGGCCAGCGTTGCCGTGTTGACGATGATGAATCCGCTTCCATGGAATCATTGAATCCGTCGGGAAATGGGCGGACGTCTGGGCCATAGAGACTCGGGGCTGTGGAGAGTCGGTCCGGGCGGAGGACAATGGACCTCGTTGAGTTATGGGCGCCACACGACCCGGAAGTGCCCGTGGGGAGCGAGATGGCGGTTCTTTGAGGCGGATACGACCGAACGGAGGTACCAGATTGAGACAAAAGCGAATGGGGGCCGGGCTAATTAAATTTTTCCCTGGTTGTATAATAATTGGGATGGTTCGTCGCGCACACATAGGATAGTCGCACACCACGGTGATGGCCTGCTGGCGTACGTTGTGGCCCGTCTCGAGGTCGCAGAAGGCGCGCAAGACATGGCAAAGCTTAATCTGTGGCGCGCGAGTTGCCAGGGAGTTCATTGTGTTGATGGAGTGGTCAGATGTTTTGTTTATGAAAGAGTGGAGCGTGCGCAATCGGACTTGATCGGCGGCAGAAATATATCCGAAGGGTGGTCAGATAAAGTAATGGATCAAACCCGACGGTCTGGTAAGTTTGCGGCCTTCGAACTTGAAACTCAACTTCATCCTGATCAGCCTTGCCGACCATAACGGAACCAATTTTTTCTTTTTCTTTTTTTTTTTCCCCCGAATTTCTGACAGATGACAGAATGCGGTGACCCCCCCCGGCCAAGGCCTTCCCCGCCCAGACACGTAATACGCGCTCCCCTGCCTGCACATCGCGCTCGACGCCGACGAGGAGAGGGCGGACGGCCTTGTTCGGGTCCCCGTCCGGTGCACGTGTTGCTCGGGCGGTTTCATGAAGAATCAGCTTGGGTGTTTCGGTTAACGTGCTTGAATCGTGGGGGGCCTGCGAACGGAGTGGATGTCCTCACGTCATTTCAGAATAATTATGGGTGTGATTGCACTGCATTCCCCGTAAAGGCGTGGCAGTTCTCAGGCAGATCCGACTCATGCACGGGTTGCACCCAAACCCCCGTCAACAGAGGTAGATCTGACCTCCTGACACTTGTGTTTGACTGACATGCAACCCGCTCCCATGCTCGATCCTCCCCCAAACGGGTATCCCCAGTAAACGAGGCGGTATGTCGCGACCATCTCTGCTCCCGGCGGGGGCGATGCACGAGCATCGTCGGACATGACCCGGACACATTAGCCTGTGCTGTAATCGACGGAGGGCGACCGTCGCTGGGTTGGAAGACCACACGGGCGCGCTCACAGGACGAATTGATTGGGCGTATGTGCTAATCAGATATCCGAGGCACCGCATTGGAATTAGGCTCGAGAACCCGCCAGGACGAGCATGGCGAGCCAACGGGGATACATATTTGCATCCTCCCTTTCAGGCAAGTATCTCACGCGTTGTATTTATGTCACTGCCGAGAACTGGAAGGCACCTCTTTTACAGGGCCGGGTCACACACAGACCGTTTTCGTGAAGAAGACTCAAACGATCTGTGCTGCTGTCAATGCCCGAGGTGATCCAGATCCCCTCCTCGTTACTTAAGTACTTAATGTCCCCGTCCCCCATAAACTATATCCATATCCACCCCTCCACAAAGTACTTCTTTCATCCTCTCCCTGTTCCCATGGCCTCTGACTCCTTCCCGCCTACCCAGCTCAAAGGCGAAATCATGGATCTTGACTTCACCGTCGACACAGACCACCGCAAGCGCAGGCGCAACCGCACCACCCAGTCCTGTCTCAACTGCCACACCTCCAAGCGAAAGGTCCGCCGTCCCTTCCTTTCCCCCCCCCTCTCCTCCTTACCTTTGCCCAGTGTGACAGAAAGCGTCCCTGCCAGCGCTGCATCCAGCTTGGTCTCGTGTGTGCTCCGCCTCCTCTGTCGGCGCCCCATCTCATCATGTCCATAGACTGGCCTTTGCGTATATGAGATCGATGATCCCGCTCTCAGGTACGTCCACATCATCCCGTCCACGTGCATCATCCAGATTCAATGACCCCCCAGAGATGACCCCACCCTCGACGAAGCCACTCGTTTGCGCAACAGAATAGCGGAGTTGGAAAGCTTGGTCAGGGAGCTACGTGGTATGGATACCTGTTTCATGTTCGTTCCATCTCCTGATCCATCTGTGGCCCAGGCAAGCCCCACCCTCGCTGGGCAGATGCCAACTTCAGGGACGGTGACCCGTCCGAACGGTGGCACTCGCGCGCCGCCAAAAACAGCTTGCACCTCAGGCGCCGGGCACGTTCCCCAGACACACTTGCACGTTCAAACCAGGAGCCCCGGGGTCTAGTTTCAGCCTCTGGAACTCCGATCAAGATTGAACCGATTACGGACATGTCCCAACCTCATCTATATCGCTTCACGCCGTCTCCTCCAGCCTCGTATCCTGCTTTCCATTCGGATCATTCGGCGTCACCTCCATATGAACGCCAGAATGGCCATCATTACAACAATGGCAATCTCACTTCCAGCGCTCGCTCTTCCATGCCGTACCCATCGCCAACCTCCACCAACGGTCTCTCATATAACCACCACCCATCAGACCCTCCTTCCTATCATGAAAACGGAAACGTCTATCAGATGAATCCATGCGAAACAGATAAAGTATACGGTAATCACTTTTCGGCAGATTCATCCCCGTCACAAACTTTCTGCGCATGTCGGAGCAACCCTGGCGCCGAGCACGCATTCGTGTCCCTCGGGCAACAACTTCAGACTGCGCTCGCATCGCTCCGCCAATACGCGCAACATCCCGACAATTCCCAATGTCAACTATTCCGGCGCATCAACGAACTTATCAATCTCATGCAGTACGTCCCTGTGTGTTGCCTCGCGGCGACCTCATGTTCAGGATGAGCTAATCTATTGGTGGTGAGAATTAGTGGCAATGATCCGGATGAGGGCACGGGCTCGCCTTATGGGACGCTTCCCACACCCACTGAGAGCGAGATTATGTCCTCGCATTCGTCTTCGAGCACGCCCTTCCATAGATCATCCGCTGGTGCATCCGTATCGGAGTGGAGCACGATGGCTTCTACCGGATTCAACCCTTATTTCCCCATATCGCCAGGCGAACAGGCCATGTACAGTAATATCATCACATGAACCCGGCGCATGATGGCCACGGTTCTCGTTGTCCTGCTATATCTAGCTCTTGTGTTCTATTTACTTGTTGCGCTGGCTGTGACCCTGTATTGATAGCTACTTGTTCTAGACTTACCCCAACACGACATTTATACCTGTACGTTATACGTCATGTACTCGTCTGTCTGCCATACACACGCCACCTCGGCTACATAGACTACTTGGATAATTCGCTCCTTTCTATTTTGAAGTGAAATACACGTTCTGAGGTGGGATTCGCCAGAACCGGCTGCCCCTGCGCGGCCAGCTTCCACCGGTCCCTCTCCGTGAAGACCACCTCCCCGCTCCGCCTGACGAGGACGACGGTGGAGAGGCGCGTGCCATAGTAACTGCCACCAATATTGATGGGCTCGACCTGGATCGTGTTTTTCAATTCTGAGCGATCACGAGGTGGCTGGGAAGATCGCCATCTGTTCGACACCCCACGAGAAATCCAGGACCAAAACGTTAAGCGAATCGTTGTGACCTAAGGAACACATGTCGCAATATACCCACGTTAAGAGATCGAGAAGATGTTCAATGAGCTGATCTTCCGTTGAGTTCGGCAACAGGCCGTCAACCAGGGCGTCGAATGCGCGGACGCCGTGCTGCACTTTAGGCCAGTCGTCGGCACCGTGGCCATCGATACCGTTCGAGAGTCCTCCTCGGTGTCGCTGTGCGTCTGTGAGCGGACGATAGGCGATCGGGCCGCCGCCGCCGTGGTTCGTGACGCAGAGCGCATCAAAGGAGAGCGAGGGCGCAAAGGCAGCCACGAGCAGGAGCAGGTTGAAGCCCGCATAGCGGGCATCGGGCGGGATACATCTTCGTGCGTCGTCTTCGAGCGAGGGCGAGGGCGGTGAGGACAGGAAGGACGAGAGGAGTTCGCCTCGGGACGTGGTAAACGTCCCGTGCGGTTCGGTGATGTTCGTCCTGTGAAGGCGGGCGTTATCGACCTCGCACGTCCGATAGCGATACTCACAACAAGGCGAGCTTTCCGGTTCGGCTGAGGCCCAGCCAGGTCCCACCCGCTTGGACGTCGATGCCCGATAGGATGTTGGGCTGTTGGCCTTTTCCACCAAAGGCATGGAAGTGCGCGGGCTCCGTGGGTCTGGAGAGATCTTCGTCCCGGTTGCTGCACAGGATACTAGTCGAACGGTGAATCAGCGCACGGGAACGAGTGGGAAGTCACGCACAGAGCGTAGTCGGGGTGGTCAAGTGTGAAAAAGGCGACACACATGTCCAGACAGGGATGGGAGTTCGGTAGCGAGCGCGTGAGAGGGCCACGTCCGGTCGAACAGACAGCCCGGACGTGAGGACGAGCTATATTCGTCTACCTGCCTTGTGTAGACTTGTCAAACGTCCGCTCGCGACACTCGTTTGAGGGTCTCCGAGGAGTCTACAAATTATTTATTCGGACCGACGGCTGGTCTCGAAGTTGGCGCCTGCGAACGAGGGGATCTCGCTCGAGATCGGGTGTTCCAACGGACGGCGTGTTTCGGGTCCTACACACAAGCCAACCGTTGCACCTCGTTCTCACGCCTGGCTCATTCGTCCCCTCACAGACGCGTCCGCACAAACCGGCCTCCAAGGACTGCGTTTCGTCCCCGATGCAGACATCGACCACGGTCGTCCTGGATAACGGTGGCTCCACCATCAAGGCCGGCGTGGTCGGGAACGACGATGAAACAGTTCGGTGCGTCCTGCGCACTCGGAAGCGGAAGGAACTTGATGTGCTCCCAAGAATCATCCCTAACGCTGTCGTCCGATCAAAGGGGGACAAGACGACGTACATCGGGCATGAGATAGCCCGCTGTAGGGATTTCTCCTCGCTCCATTATCGGCTCCCTTTTGAAAAGGTATAGCCTATTCGTTCCGAATAGACGTTTCGCTTAATGCGATGACTGCCCCCGGTGTGAATTGCCAAGGGTTATCTCATTGATTGGGATGCGCAAAAGGCTGTTTGGGATGGCTTGTTCTCCACGGAGGTCCTCTCAGTCAGTGCCCAATCGTCCCACCTCCCCTCGTCCACGCTACAGCCCCCTTCCAGGTGAACGCCCCAGAGTCCTCGCTTATCATCACAGAACCTTATTTCAACTTACCCAACATTCAAGACGTCTATGATCAATTCATGTTCGAGGAATACGATTTCAATTCGTATTACAGGTGCACACGTAAGTCTAAACTTCTTCTATGGATACAATACCACGTTCATGGCGCATTACCGTCTAGCCGCATCCATGATCCCATTTGGTTCGCTCTTTGCCGCCAAGGGACTGAATACGCCCGAATGTGCTCTCATTGTCGATTCGGGGTTCAGCTTTACGCATGTTGTGCCTATGATCAACCATCAAATCCAGTGGCATGCCGTCAAGAGGTGAATTCGCACTGGCACTTTCCTCCTTTAATGTTCCTAATCTGATCAGAATGGACGTCGGAGGGAAACTTTTGACTAATCAACTAAAAGAGGTCGTGTCATATCGCCAGTGGAATATGATGGACGAAACGTACATTATGAATCACGCCAAGGAGGTCTGCTGTTACGTCTCAACGCAGTTCATTGCGGACCTCGAAACCTGTCGGTACGTCGTTTCCCTCGCGACACAACAAGCAGTTATTCAGCCAACCAAGGTTGAACCCGAAGCAGAATTCTGTCGTGATGGAATATCTCTTGCCCAACTTTTCCATTAATCGAGGGGGCGAGATCAGACGCCCCGGATATGAGCTCATCCCAACAGATCAGGTGCTTCTCATGGAGAACGAGCGTTTCATGATTCCGGAGCTCCTATTTCGCCCCGACGACATCGGTCTGTTGTCTAAATCAAATGATATCGCACACTCATTGAATTTCCAGGGTTGGAACAGACTGGACTTCCAGGTACGATAGCGGCGTCCATTGCGCTGCTCCCCGAAGATCTTCAGGGAATGTTTTGGGCAAACATCGGTGTCATCGGTGGTAATACCCAGTTCGCCGGATTTCATGAAAGACTGTATGCAATCGCAATCATCCGTACAGCCCGTTGTAAGATGGCACTTACTATGACTCAGCATGACGGAACTGCGTTCGCTTGCTCCGGTAGATTTTGAGATAAACATTTTCAGGTCTGATGAGTGAGTTTTCTAATGTTTACCTTTGTATTTTTTTAATACTTCTCATCATCATGATGACACACAGCCCGGTGACCGAATCGTATCTCTCTGCGATGATGTTTGCCAAGCATCCCGAATTTTCATCCCGTCTTCTCTCCCGAGCAGAGTATTTGGAATCCGGTAGCAGCGCAGCGCGCAGAAAGTTTGGCCAGTGGGACTCGTACAAACTTGTGGAGAAGAACAAGAACGTAAGACAAGACGATGTCGAGCCTCGACTGACAAAGAAATCCAGCCGAGCGCGGATGCGGACTAGCGCGTCATCCGCTGCTCGCCGTCGGTGACTACCCCGCCCCTCCTCTTTGATCGGATGGGACCCATCAATGTAGGTTCAGGGTCAGATTTCCTGAGCATTAAGCTCTAACTGGAATGGCTACTCATGCCCTGCTGGTATTTGCACTAGGAAGCAAGAAAAAAGACCTTGCACCGTGATTCTAGACCAAACCCTGCAGTCCTGCTTCTCTTTACAGATGGGTCGTTTATCTACTTATCCTGTTTCCAATACGGAAACTACAAAATTAAAAGCATGCATGGCGAGCTGGTCCTCTGTGGGAACATGACACCTGGCCTCACTTTATCTGGTCAGGCACTGATCTAAGCGGGCCGCAGTCGTGATTACCGCTCTGACTCACCTCCAAAGCATGCTCATTCCCTCTTCTCGGAACGCTGAAAGTAGTCCTGCATTCTTCGTTGTTCCAGAGTTCTCGGACTGGGGCCATTCATTCACCGGTCGTCGTACACGAGTCCGTTATGCCTTGCAAGCTTAGCTGGCATCGTCACATTGGACCTCTCCCGGAACCACGGTGCGCGGATGCCACGGAGGACATTCACGTTGTGTGGTCTGCACACGATTGTGCTTCCCTTGTCAGGAATCAGCCCTACCACTAGATGTCTGGCTGCGTCCTCGTGCCCACTTCGCCGCTGCCCTTCCACGGTTGGTATATTCGATGAATGGACAAATGTAGTATACAGGCACGATGGGGTGTATTCCAAGCGTGACAGAGCTCCCACCTCCCTTGTCACGAGGTGCGCCGTTCCAGGGGGGCGGGCGTTGCCGCTGCCTGCCACTCTCCCTGACTGTATCCTCACCGATATGCGGCATCCGTCTCAGGTCTGACAGTCCATCCGATCCGTGGATCGGGGATCATGCCATCGTAGATCAACCAACTCCCCTGTCTCGAATCACCGAATCCCGAAATCGTCCGTTCGTCGGGTCAGTACAATCTGTCGTGTCGTTTCAGGTGCATCACCTCGCGTCTCCGTAGCATGACATGTCGGGACCGGGTTCCTACACCGCGTCGTCCTCCTGGCGGTGCGAGAATAAGTCTATTGGTTCCCCGACGGGTTCGCTCCTGGGTTCTATCGGTCACTAGACTCCCGGAAGTTTGTGGTCAGCATGTTTCACGACATCAGGCCGTTGGGGCCGCGACTGCTATGGTGCCACGTAAAGAAAATGTATGGGGTTGCATCTTTCCAGCTCTGCCCTTCTCCTGCATCATTGACAATCCTCGCGGGACGGGTTTAGGGCCGCAGTCCTGTCCTGCTTAGTCTCTTTTCCTTCCCCTTTTCTTTTGCAACATCGAGAGCGAGTACCGCGCCAAGGGTGATCTGAACTCCTGTTAGCTAGTTGCCAGCCCAAAGAAGGTGGCCAGGTCGATTTCATTCTGGCGTGCAACCTAATCCGTGTCTAAAAGTTCCTACGGCGCTCACCTCCAATTTTTTTACTATCCGAATCCAGACTTTACTGCGCAGCACCGAGTGGCCTGCTGATCATCGCCTACCACGATCGCGCCTACGGCTGCACCCGGTCGTTTCTTTTTAGGGACGAGACTGCCATCATTGATCCGCCCAGCAGTTTCCCTGGGTACTATCCCCGGGTGCTACTTGTACCAACCAGTTATTTCATATTTCATACTCATGCCCCAAATACCTGCCATATGGTGGATGTTCCTTCTTGGCGCATCCATGGCGGTGCGGCGTGATGTCGTGGCGGGAAGGTTGAGTGTTCTCCTTACATCCATTATGAGCCCCATTGCTGTACGAGTTTAACTTTGCGGTTGGACAGGAATGGGGACCCTGATGTGAGAGTATGTGTGGCGGAGTCGTCACCATGAATGACCAGAGAGTTGCAGCATCTCCCAATGCTTTGATCTATGATGGTTCCATGGCCATCTCCCTTCCATTCTCCCCAAATAAAAATCCAAAGTCTGTACGTCGGTATCTTTGTATCTCCAGTAGCGTCACGTGTGCGGAACTACCCGAAGACGATGAGGCCGCAATCGCACTTGCCCACGCACCCACCACCCTTTCGGTCATTCGGACGGACGCCGACTCGAATCTTTCAACCCAACACCCGCACATGTCACCAAAGATCACACTGATAACCGGGATAGAGCACGGGCAGAGACAGCCCCATTTATTCATTCATCCATCTGCGAATGGTTCACCTCCCAGTGTATCCATGGATGACCTCTTAGCAGTGTCCACAGCCCTGCTCCCATCAGAGACGGGTCCCGATCAGCCAGTATAACCGGTTGACTCGTGCCGCATAATCAAACCCTCTTCCGAAATGGGTGCTGTCTCCCCTGAAGAACGATTCAGTCTATGGCGCAGCAATGTTGAGTTGTTTATACACGAATCCTGGCCCGACTGAACTCGGAGGCGGCTACCTAGATCGATTTTTCGTGTGTCGGCTCACACGCTGTGCACACACCCGCACACACCCACCCGCACACACGCGCATACACCCTTTTGATCCTCGTCGGCGGGCCCAACCTCCGAGGATAAATAGTTGACTCGGATCATCGAATCATTCCCGTCTATTTTTCTCGTGCACACCGCATCACGTTGTCGAATCTAAGCCTTTTTTTCCCTTTCTTTTTGGGTATACTGGGACGAGCTACTGCGTCGGTTGTGGCGCGTGCACGTTGTCCTTGGCGATCGCATTTGGGGTGAGTACCGTGATCGTGCCGCCCGTCCTGCCGTTGCTTGTGCTTCTTCCTTCCTTGCTTCGCTCGCCGTTCACACTTTCTCACCGCTTGTTGTCCTCAGCCGTCGAAGTACTTACTCTTGCTTGTAGCCGAGTTGTATACTATTACGACGGAGGCGGCCAAATCCATCTGTTTGTTATGTGTATGCGCGCTCCGCGTGCCCACAACCGAAGAAGGCGGCGTCTCAGGGCTGCGAGACCTTGGGAGAGCGCGCTACAGGATCCGGGTCCAAGTATGAAGGACTAGGCCAAGGTGATAGACCCATTTCGTCCTAGTGGACTGATCTCGGACCTGTTGTAACCGTTTCCTTCGAGGAACCGTCGTCGTAAACGTCAAACGTCAACGGGCGGATGACAAGAACTACTAGTGAGTACTAGCCCCTTTCATGGGCGTGACGCCGTTGATCACACTGTCATGTCCTTTTTCTGTGCCCTGCCCTCTATTCCATGCGTGCCCTTTCTTTTTTTAGAATTCTTATGGGGCGATTGTTTACGAACGAGTCACTGTCAATGAGGTTAGAGGGTACCACTATCGGTGGCGGTAGACAATGCAATGCTGACCACCACCATCATCTATACGCCCGCCCAGTCAAAGTTCATTCCTCCGGACGTCCCTGTCCACGTTGCCAACCCAAAATGATCCATAATATCCCCAAAACTTGTATGGACAACCCCAGACTCCATC
Organism: Pulveroboletus ravenelii; assembly: GCA_038090235.1. NCBI lineage: Eukaryota > Fungi > Basidiomycota > Agaricomycetes > Boletales > Boletaceae > Pulveroboletus > Pulveroboletus ravenelii. The sequence goes on along the minus strand of JBBPMH010000199.1, from coordinate 20,833 downwards.
TTATCTTGCACAGACTCAGAGGAACATGAGTGACACAGCAATATTTGAAGGGTCCCCCCCTCTCCTGTCTTTCCCATCTGCCGATTGATCGATATACGTATCATTCCCCCCTCCACAACAGAAGAGAAGAATCAGAACACTGATTTGCCAAGAAAACGCTCATCGCCCGCCGCATCACCAGGAAGCGCATGTCAGATACCAAACTCGTCTACATTGTGAAACCTGAGTTGGCGACTCATCAATAATATTCCAACCCCATTGCGATACATCGATGCAAGGGGGGTGTCGTGACGATGAAGGGTCTTTCGTTTCCCCCTCCCGCTTCTGCTTCTGCTTCGTTTTTTAAATAAAAATCACTGTGTCGGATGACGCGATTCTGCAAGCGTCATGACTTCCATCAGTACAGTCTGTTGGTCTACGCTCAGTGACGTCGTCGCAGCTTGATACAATGCCACATTCTTCGTTTGGAAAGCTAAGCACAATGATGAGAACGGGGGAGGACAGACCAGTTTCAAAGAAAAATAATAGACACGCACTCGTCAGCGCACGTTTGAACGTCGTATACGGATCGATCGCATCGATCAGGCTGAAAAACCCAAGTTCTTCTTCGATCTCTGATTCCTCAGACTCGTCCGACGCGTCGTCTCCTTCATCTGTCATCTTCTCGGGTCGCGATCTCAGGCGGGCACTCTGTGGGAGCGATCGTGGACGTAAAAAAGAAAAGAAAAAGGTCAGGGGCGCAACCCCGTAAGGTCTGAAACATCCTCCTCACCTCGTTGGCGAGCATCTCGAGATACGCCGAGTCTTCGTCCCAGACGTCCTCTGCGACACGATAATTAATAATCTCACGCGTCCGGAAGGGGGGAAATGTATTTACCATCATCCTCACCTTCCAAGTTCAGATACCTCGTATCATCGTCCTCGTCCCCATCGTCCTCTTCATCCATCAAACTTTGCTCCAACGCCTTGCGCTCTATTCCAAAAAAAAAAAAAAACCGTCAACATTGCCGCGGATATATATATACTTTAAAAAAAGATAGATCCGCAACACGTACTCGATATCGCTTGCGGAAGCGACTTGAAGATAACCAACGCCGCCGCCACGATCCCATACCACCCCTCTCGCAAACTGACCGGAATCAGCTCCCCGTCGATCTCCAACAACTTGCTCAAGGCCAGTAAACTCAGTCTCTTATCATGCACCCGCGGCAGCTTGCCCTCCGTGTTGATTGCCGCGAACCAGGTGTCGAAAACGAGACGGGCAGCGCCAGGTTTGTAATTCTCCATCATGTGGAGCGTCGCGGTTGGGTTGTAGAAGATGGCGTTGATGAGGACGAGCAGGTTGGCGAGCCTGAATGCATAAGTGTCGCCGCCATTGATGTGATCGAGGGCGACCCTGACGATAGTCGAGAGGTGCTAACGAGGCGAGGAATCGTTAGGACGGACAGACGTGGATGTGTGGACTCACGTCGTCGATGTGACCACCGAGGTTGAGGAGAATAGCCTCGGCAAGCTTGCACCCGTTGATTCGGTCGCTGTCGCCGAGATTCTTGTTGGTCATAGATGTTTCGTAAATGTCCATCACCTTTTGCCTGTAGTCAGGCCGAGCTTTGAAGACGTCTGCGCCATAGGACAAAAAGTTGTCCAAAGAGGGAAGCATTTCTGTATAGGCGACGATGATCAGGTATATGTTTGGTAGACAATACGACAGCGACGCTCACCGTCCAAAAAGTCGATGGCATCCGACTTGAAGAGTCCATACGTCAACTCAAACACGGGCCACATGTTTGGTGAGATGGAAGCGAGCTTGAACGTCAGGCTGTCCACCAACTCGTACATGTTATCGAACAAATCTAAGGATCCTGCATCGGCCAAGGCCCAAAACGCTGCCATCAGTCCTCGAGCACTCACCAATCAGTTTGTTCTCCAGCGTGAAGCGAACGATGGGTATAACTACCTCTTGCACTTGCCTCAGGATCTCCTGATTAGAGTCTACTGAGGACACGATCTATACATGCGTTTTCATGTCAACACCGACGCCAATGCCTGGCACAATACAAACTTACGGTGCTGATCGTCTTCGCGACGCCCATCGCGCCATACACCTTGTCCTCGTCAGTGTCCAGCAACGTATCGACATCCACATTATCCAAGTTGGTGTCGCTCCCTTGCGCCAACCCTTCCCTTGCTAAACGTAAATACGACTCACACTTTCCGCAGCCTCGCGTCAGCAAACGACATAACCACCACTACCAAAACGAGATATGGATTACCCACCAATCTACCCGTCAACTCCGTCGCGACAGGGAGGAGCTCGTCCTGGAACTGCTCAACCATGGATTCCATTGAGTTGTTGAGAAGATCGAGATCCGTCTCGTCAGAGAGCTTGAGGAGACCTATGATGGAATTCAACGCTCTTATTCTATCCCGTGCTTGTGTCTTAAAGGAGACGCACGTCGAATGACTTCGCCGACGCGAGGCGAAACGACCGTCCGCACTGCATGACATATGTTCATCATGAAGTCTTCATCCAGCCACAATTGCGACATACCTGATTCGTAGATGAGAACCATTTGAGTGAGTGCCAAGGCTGCCTGGACGCGGACTGGGAGTTCAGGGTCATCAAGGGCAGTCGCCACGGCATTCGAGTGCTTCGCCAGGTTCTTACAGAGGGAATGGGTGCCATCGTCAATACAAACTAACAGACAGTGAGAGGCCTACCTCGGGGTTACCCCATTCGAGATTATGCTTGACGACCGTTCCAACCACCTCGCAAGCCTACGTCATTCATTAACACTAGATGACGGAAGAGAAGTCAAGTATGAGCTCACGATAGCACGCATAGATGGTTCGCTGGAAGTAAATTCGGGAAGAACATGCTGCATCATGAACTCTTCCATACCCCCTTTGACCTCGGGATGACGCATGATGAACGGGCCAAGTGCAGCTGTGATGTTCAACGCCCCAAATCGTTGGGATGAGGCCGCATTTCTGGAACAGGACGCACGTGAGAGCGTGGATCGGTACGAGAGGATCACGGCACTCACGAACGAAGAATGTTGTTCACAAGAGTGAGCATGGGCAAAAACGCAATCTTGGTCCGAACGCCTGCCAGGGTGAGGATGAACGAAGTTGCACCAGACCTCGGAGAGGACAAGTTTTCGTATTCGTCTGCGCCACATTATCAGACCGGATTCCGATATCACTCCAAAAGGTCTCAAACGCACCCACGGAGGCTCGGACATACTCGACAGGATCGGACCCCCAGAGGTCCTGATCGGCAGGCGTGAAACAGAGATGAGGGAGGACAAAGTTAGCAACGAGGCTATCAACATGGGGTTTCAACAGAATCCAGGTAGACTTTGGTTTGATACTCGAGAGGAGTCAGCTGGAACGAACAAGATGCATCATGAGGCATACCATGCGGTGAAGAACTGGAAGATCTGATACTGGCACTTCCTTGATAGCCACGTTTGCTTGGACACGTACAGCTCGACCTGGTGAAGATACACCTTGAAAATCTCGGGGGCAAACGCTGTGACAAAGTGATTGGCAAACGCGCCGTACTCCTTTTGCATCGGAGACGGAAGTTGGGAGGGGTTCCCAAACCTCTGGAATAGTCTGCCCAATATCGCATATGCCCATTTCTTGGCCTTCCACCACTCAGACTTTTCCCTCTCTTCCACATTTTCAGGCACAGCATTGTCCGGAAGCGAGAGGTTCACGATTCGGAAGAGCAGTCGGCCCCAGGGCACGAGGCTTTCAGCGCTTTGTTGATGTGCACTTAGGTTGACAATGATGGACGTCCTGTACGTTTTCAACACGAGGTGCAGCATTGATGGGATTTCTTGCGCTGATGAAGGCGGTGTGTTCAGCATGCCACCCGCGACGGTGACGAGGGTCGGAAAGAGCGTCTCCACGATGGGAGGCAGAACATCCTTGCTCTGCCGATACCTACCCCCGCCCGATCAGCCATAACACGTCCACACGCACCACCTCCGCCACAAAAAAATCCCTCGCTCACCTAAACGCACGCACACACTCCAGTGCTGCAACACACCCTGCACCTACCTCGCGGATGTCGCCACTATTCAGCAGCGCATTCACGCTCTCCAACAATCCCGGCCATCGGTCCGGAAAGTCGTGCGAGATGAGATCTTTGAGGGTCGCACCGAGCTGAACGGTAATCGTCCTCGAGGGCGAGCCAGTAAGCACGCGCAGGATGGCAGATTTCAACGCGTCGCGGTCGGATGGCGCGATCGGGACTTGTTCGGGACGTGTCCCGGAACCGTCAACGACGACGTAGGAAGTGTGGACACGGTTCTTGAGGTAGACAGAACACGCTTGGCGGATGGAACTGGATAGAATGTGAGCGTTACGTTGCAGCGGGAGAGGCGCGTTGGGCAACGTACAGGTCGACGCTATCAGATGCAATGATTTGTAAGATGGCCGCTACCATGCCCTCCTGGGCACCGATCTACGGCAGGCAGGGTGGGATCTAGTTCACTGTCAAAGCACGAACGTGAGGCGCAACAAACCTTGCGAATCTGGAGCTCGCCCGCTTTTTGAATATTGGGATCGGCATTATAGGTGGTGGCAAAGAGGTTCGCGAGTGCTTGGAGGTCCATTGCCGGCATAGCAGGGAGGGAAAAAAAGGCGGGCGTGGTCTACGCGTAGCCACCAAAGATAGTGCAAAATAGAGAGTAGACCGGCGTCGTCGACGTTTATGAACAAGAGTGTCCTCAGGCTTGCCGACACGCGCGTCTCGCCTGATTACTTTCATTGCCATGTATGGTACACCCAAACCCATTATCCTCAGGGGAGACGATCCCTTAATTAAGAGGTATCCAATAAATATCTCCACATCCCGAACAAGATGTTCACCATGAGCCCAACCAAAATACCCAGCTGCGTTTTGCGCCTAGAACACAGGCAAGGTTAACCAGAACAGTTTTTGCAACGGGCGGCAACATACGGGAAGATGACGCTTTCTGTAGGCTGGACCTCGCTCCCGTCGTTCCAAAAAGCAGCAGGCTTGGCCTCGCGAAGGAAGAACAAGGGCAAGATAGGGAAGAAAAATCCCATGACGATACCCCGTAAGACCATACTCTGCACCGACGCCTGCGCGAGCGGCGCATTGCCCGCACTATCGATAGAATCGATCCACTGCTCCTCCAACGCACGCGCGTGCTCGTCATCTACCGAAATAAATCAGGTCCGGTCGACCCAAAGCACGCACATCACGTACACTCCTCGTCATTTTCAAACTCGATGTCGAGATAGTTTGATGACGATTGGCTGTGAAACTGTCTTCGAAAGTTCGATATATCTTCCTCTGAGAACCCGGCTGTGACCAGGCGGTCAAAACCACGCAGTGGCCTGAGTTGTGCTTCCTGTGCATGTTGTCTGTAAATGTCCCCACCACACCCAGCGTGCGTGCGTACCTGCGGTTTGTCCTCGATTTCTGTTCCTGGTTCAATTTTGGGCCCGACAGAACAATGCAACCAAGTGATAATATGAGGTTGGAAGGATGGAGAGGTATCATCGGACGGAGATGTTTTCGCGCGCGACTGTCGTTCCTCGAGCGCGCTCAGCCAAGAATGTAGTAGGGTACCATCCGTGAGCAGTCGCCCAGCATGTATCAATCTCAGTCGCCGATCCTTCAGCTGTGGGCGTGCAGCGACTACCTGATGTCCTATTTGGAGACATGCTTTGACGTTTCAACGAGCTACACACCTTTGTCTTGATATCCCGGACGGCATCCGTGCTCGTCACGAGCAGAACCAAGTCCGGGATGCCCTCCGTGAAGCGAATTGTCAAGTTTCTTGAGTCAGCTCGAGACGGTTCGGCACCCAGTTCTGGGTCTATCGCGCGTTGCTTTCCCTTGGCCTTTTCGCTGAGCATGGAACAAATTCCGGGAAGACCCTATGTAGTGGCTGCGTGATACAGCTTGTCAGCAATGGCGTGAGAATTATTACATTCACACCTCGTCCTTGACCATACACTCGCCTCGTTCAGTAGCTCACCATGCCCCGCGCAGAAGGCAAGTGGTTTTTATGATACTATCATGTTCGCTCCCTGATCATGTTTCGCAGTCGGAACGCCAAAGTACTTGGCAAACAAGATGAAGTCCAAAGGGCTGCAGCGCCTTCGATGGTACTGCCAAGTCTGCGAGAAACAATGCAGAGACGAGAATGGCTTCAAATGCCACGCCCAATCCGAGGCCCATCTTCGTCAGATGCTCGTCGTCGGCGAGCATGCTGGGAAACACATCGCCGATTTCTCGAGCCAGTTCCAACACGACTTTGTTCAACTCCTCTCTCGGAGGTGCGTTCGGACGCCGATTGCTGTTACATCGCTGATGTCGAGCTTCGTGATTCAGGTTTGGGACCAAGCGGGTGTTTTCAAATCGAGTGTATCAAGAGTTCATCCAAGACAAGCACCATCTTCACATGAACGCAACCCGCTGGGTCACACTCACCGAATTCGTCAAATACCTCGGTCGCTCGGGGATCGCCCGTGTGGACGAAACGGACAAGGGCTGGTTCCTTGCGTGGATCGACAACTCACCAAAGGCGCTGGCGAAACAGGAGGCCTCGCTGAAGAAGGAGCGCGGAGCCATGTCTGACGAGCAACGCGAGCGGATATTGATTGCAGAGCAGATCGAGCGGGCAAATGCAGAGGTGGGGACATCCTCGTCGGCCTCGCCACCCGCGGAAGAGCAGGGTCTACAACGGAGCGACAGTACTGAAAGAGTCGTGCTCTCACTGTCTGCGAAACCGACTGCGTCCACTCCCACGGAGGGATTGAAGCTCAATCCCCTCAAACCGGCGGTGAATCCGTTGAAGCGTCCCAGCGTCTTCAAGACGGCCGCCGCTGCCAAACCCCCGGATCACTCTGACACTAGCAAGGACAGGAAACGGCCAGCTACTGGCATGTCTGCTGCAGAGCGTCTAATATTGGAGGAACAGGAACGGAAACGACGAAGGATGGAGAGGGAAGGTGTTGTGTCGTAGCGTGGTTGTGCCCTACTATGTATTGTACCCTGTTTTCTAGTCCGGGAGCTGGGAATGTTGATGTGTTACTCTTATGTGTTCGCGGATCCTTCCTACCTTGCTCATTCAGACGTACCGTTTCTGGTTTCGCTGTTACGCAGGTAAGTGATCCACTTTCTTGTGCAGCCGATCCTCTGAGTGATTCAGGACGATGTCGTGTAAAAAGATAGTCACTGAATTCGCGCAATAATCAGATTGTCGCTCAACCCCGTGAGCGCGACAGTGCAACATAGGCACAGCGCAGTAGTAAGTGGTGTCAATCTCGATACAGGTAGGGGACACAAGAGACGACGATCAACTGTAGGACGTGACAGATTGCGGGATGCGGTGTTGTGGGTAGACTGCTGTTTCTTCAAGCACTGTGGAGGGAGATGCGTTATGAGGACGAAGTAGCACCGTACTTTCAAGCCGCTCGCGCACATTCCCCCAGTCCCTGTTTCTCAGAGACCACCGCACCTTAATCATGTCGTCCTCAAGAGGATATGTAAAGCGATCACCGCCCAATGAACATACATCCTATATGACATCATCGTCGTCTCTGGGATCAGTTTTGGAATCCTGGGCTCGCACCAGAGTTGTGAGCTGCCTCCGTGTGCTGCGTTCGCCTATCTCCCCCACCGAGACCGAGACGTCGGATGTCAGCCTCGACTCCTCCGTGCCAACCACTCCAGAGCACTACAGGACCGAATTCTGAGGTGGGGGAGTGGTCCACTCCTTCACCTCAAAATTCGGTCCTGTAGTGGTCTGGATTGGTGTTGCTCCCCACGTAGTAGGAACACTTAGACGGACCGACGGCAGGATGTCGAGCAGGGACGAGAACTGCGGCTATATATATGTACTGGATCTAATGACGTAGTGGCTGGGTGACGTCGTGGATGACGTTGAGGGTGAGGTCGCGGGTTGGTAGTGGAATGCAGACGGGTGCGGCTTACACAATACTGATGTCACAATAGCCAACCTTCACCCGTCTGTATTTCAACGATAACACCCACCAAACGTCGAGGGAATGGAGTATTCCTATGACCACAAATCCGGGGCATTTTCCGCCCCTGGTGATTCAGGTTCGGTTGTTGCTGATGGGCGTGGACGCATTGGTGGTCTCCTCACTGGTGGTACTGGTAACACTGGCTCTTTAGACATCTCGTACGCAACTCCGTTTTTCTGGCTCCTGTCACGCATCAAAGACAACGGGTTTCCGAATGCCCACCTTAACCCAACATTAGCCTAGGCGTCACCCCATAGATAGCATATTTCTCTTCTTACTACCCTACATTACCATACCGCTGTTTCCTGCATCGTACGATACCGTCACTCTCTAGTAGCAAATGGCATTAATGGCGTATCGACACCTGTGGCACGATACTGCTTAAAGACAGCGAGACCAGTTATGTTACTCCCCACACTATAGGTGATCGATATGTATGTCGCAATCTGTTCAGATGTTGGCGAACTAATTCCAAGGACCATGTTGCCATTTGACTCCGAGCGAGAAGCCCCACATCCGTGCTTAGGAGCACCATGGCAACAAGCGTTTCTGGCATGTTAGTAATCTTGATTTCGTGCATTTCTCTACACTGCGTGGTCAGTTTGACATGGCATGCCTCGTTCCTCTGATCTGATACGCACGCCTTTGAAGAGTGCCCTGAGCTGGTCCTCGCTGGTGCCAGCTGGTTAGTCAGCGACAAAACAGTGCAATTCTTCAACCGTTGGAAGTGAGATCAACATCAAGTTTCTTATTTCTACACAACAAACGTACCTTTTTAGTGGACATTCAATCGGGACAAGAGCGGCGTGATACATAAAACAGTCACGTACCCATTCGAACCTTCTTACTAGCACTGCCGTCGGCTTCGGGCTCCTCGCTTGCTTTGCGTTTCCCCTGAGGTTGGGCGGAGGTGGTCCGGACATTGACATCCATCCCGCCGCCAGATGCAGGAAGGTCTTTTCCTTGGGCCATGTCCACAGGGTCAGATGTAGCAGACTGCATTTGCGCCTGCTGCTCCATGGCGTACTGAGCTGCCTCATATGCTTTCTGCGCCTCCTGTGGAAAGGTTTACACCGAGTCAGGCGCGTAAATAAGATTTCACTCACCCTTCGCCGCCTCGCTTCGACTTGGGTCCTTGCACGCTCAACGCGAGTAAGGGCATCCTCAAGCGAAGTCAGAAAACCGTGCGCATGCTCAAAGTTGAGTCATGCATCCCAGAGCGCCTCGGGATAGTTGAGGTTCTTGGTACTGACATCTTGGAAAACGGACCGAGCGGCGTCATGTCCATCTGTCCGACTGCGAAATCGTAAATGAATGGCGACCGGCCAATAGTGGAGTTGTAAGTGGGCACCCACATAAGAACCTCGGTGTAAGCCACCCAAACCGCCCAGCTAGACTTGTAGTGCGCAGCAGCAGATGCCCACAGAGCGACAGCCGCGTCCGCAACATCTGCCAGGCTTAAATACTGCATCCAAGACATTAGCAACCGACCAATTGAAGAGAAAATAAAAACACACTAGTTCTGAGAGGAATTTTTCCAGCCTAAATCGTTGGTCCCCGACTTTTGAAGCTAAAGGCGGATCACATCAAGAGGGCCAAATCTATTTCTATTCAGCGTCGCCCACCTTGTCTCACTATGACCAGACCGTCTTCCACGACTTTGATTAGCGTACTAAAAGTATTCGTATCTCCCTTTCCAGCTTCAACTGCTCGTTTTTCGGCGCCGCCACGAGCAAGAAGCAGGAGTATAATTTACTCTGGGTCCAAGTCAGGTCCCTTGGGGTTTACTTTAGTGAACAGGTTCGTAGAAGGTGCGCGCTGGTAGGCATCTGCTTGGACGCTTAGAAGGCCCACCAAGAAGTCTATATCGCGAAACAAATACCAGATATCGATTCGCTGCCATGCATTGGTACATCCTCCGGCTCAGTTTCTGTTCTTTGTTCCTGTGAGGCCATTGTTAGTTGCAAACTAGGGAGTAAACTATGTCTTGACACACCAAATGGCGAATATAGCGTGCCCAGATTTCACCGGAACCGGGTACACTTCTTGTTGCGCGCTGAATTGTGTGCGCCAGGTCGCCATCATCTGTTCGTAGCCCCCGCTGACCGAAATGATCACATATCAGCTGAAAGAGAACTTGAAATGGGATTTTTTCGTTCTAACATACCAAAAAGTCGATATAACCCAGCCAGAGTGTGCGTAGTGTTTGCTCTGTGCCCATTTCTCCGGCGAAGCGGCGCTTCACAACCTCAGCAATTGACCATTCGTACAATCCCGTGACAATAAAGACATCTGGAGATTTACCCTTTCGTTCTGATGCAAGATACTGCATATATGCTTCAAGAGAAGTCTTGAAGCGAAACATGGGTTAAGACAAGGACGGAAGGTGGGAAGAAATATCCCTTACGAGGGAGAGTTCTGAGGGTTCGCACCGCTCGTATGCCTTGACGGCGCGCGAACGCAGCTTAGAAGCCACGACAAGTGATGACTCGCACTCTATCGCTGGTTTGTACGTAGTTGTGAATGTGGAGCACGACTGGTACGTATCCTCGTGACCTTTTGAGTACAAGGGATTAGCCATAGCGAATGAAAGCGAATGGACGCTGTTCGAGACTGACCTGCATGCGGTTGCTGTAGGCGCGCAAGATGAAGTTCCTCGACATGTTGGATGAGTTCGGGCCTGTCATTTGCGATAAGCACCCATAGTGTCCCGAGAACCGTCCACACCTTTCAGCCGGGGAGGCCGCCGCAATCATCTCAAGCTCCTAGTCCCTTTGCAAATCCCAGAGGCACCGGCTCTTTTGGAATAACATTAGACCGTACTATGTCGTATTGGAGAGGCTGTTACCTTCGTAAGATGTTCAGCACCTTTAGAAACGACCTCCGAAATGGCTTCATGGGTCCATGCGGTGGAGAAGTCATCCCCTAACTCTTCCGGTGGCACTTCGAGTGCTGTGAAATAGGCATGGCGGTCGACCAAGAATTCAATGTATTTCTGTAAGATGGGGATAGCTGTAACAGCCGTTCAACATAAACCTTCGGATGAAGAAGTCCTCACGCACATAGATAGTCAACCTCTGCGCGTGTGCACAGTTCCAACACCTCTAAGACATCGGCCGGATTCTCCAGATTCGCAGAAGACATTTTTGCTTCAATGAGGGGTAGCCACACGTCATCCCCAACCGCAAGGTAGCTTGCAGCCATTTCTTGAGCTACGAGGACCTGTGCATCCGTGTCAAGAGAGCGGGCTAGATTGATGTGTTGGGCATGGAGGTTGATATCGAAGGAGTTGACAGATAATTCGGTGAGCAAGTTGGCGAGTGCGTCGAGACCGTCGCTAGCCTCAGCAGAGCCATCCATGTCGGGGCCGGTGAGCGGAGGTTGTCCGTCTACGATGTTGTCATGCAAAAGGTTCCGCGTATGTACTCAAGGATACCGGAAAAGGTAATGTACTGGCATTTGGTTCATTCCAAAGCTCAAGCACTCACCTCTATGTCTGGAGGGAGCGGGTGTCCCCTGGATCACGTTGGTTGGCTCGAACCTATTCAAACCCTTGAACCAGTTCCGTCACGACCTCTTGGATCAAAGTTTACATCCTCTACCCTCTCCGACTAAGGTAGCTGCTCATTTGAGATGCAAACCGTGTACAAGCCTTGCTACTGGGGACCATGCCTGGGTTGCTTGCAATTCCACCGAATCGGACCACCCAGAATTACCGGTAATGCTACCACATCCGCTAGTCTTTCGATGTGTATGAGACGCCAATTTCCTCCCGCTAGACATTTACTCCCTTTAATCATCCGATGCACCAGCACTCGTCCTGAGAGTATACCTTGTTTCTTTTACTGCTTCGATTCATCGTCAGTCTGCGCAGCGAAGCGCCAATAGCGTGTCGGACGTGTTGTCAAAACCCGTCTTCGGCGGAAGCACGTCCTGTTCACATTCGCACTCACGGAGGTCACCTTGTGACCGATTCGGAGCATGGAGGGATTGCTCGGAGGCAGTCAATTCGAAGTAGCCAGGGATGGTCGCTGCATGGTCGTCAAGCGTGAAGAACGACAGAAGGCGTAGAATGCACATGCTACATGTTTGCCCTGCTATGACCCGCATGGTCATGCGCTGCTTTAAGAAACACGTTTGATACGTTGAGACGAGTGTTTGCTTTCAGTGTGTCGGTGTCAGGTTCGACTAGATGCTTGGACGGCTTTCCATGCGGATATTTTGCTGAGAAATATCTATCTGAGCAGTCACCGACTGCCGCGATCGTGCACCGTCATCTCAGGCGGTCTGTCCGGGTTTCCATTAGCCAGCGTACATGTGCACACCGTTACGTTCTTCCCTTTCGACGTTGCTTGTTGTTACATCCCCGCATTGCCTCACCGCCCGAGAAAACAAAAGGCAACACTGCACGGGCTGTCATTCAGACTGCCCCTTCTGTAGTGCACTCCCACCGGCCGCATTTCCTTACTTAAATTCCTCGGACCTTTCGTCGTCCATGTGGACCTATAAAAGTCGCATGGCGTGCCAGCTTGTCCCCCTCCTAACTCTGCCGGCAAACCTGCCTCACGGGCATGCCTTCGACCCTCAGGCGTTCTCGTCGCCGTGAGTTGGTCCTGACACGCTCTTTCACCAAGGCCATCCAAGACAAAGTATGGCTCGAATCGTGCGTGTAGAGCCCCGTTGCATATCGTATTTCTGACCCCCACCAGTCCTCGAGCAGATGGGAAGGAATGCAGGACGTTTTTCGCAGATCGTACCAATGCCCACACACACCCTGCCTCGACCCTCGAGGCGTCCGCTGCTCCTATGCCAACATCGCGCCCGTCGATGATACTCGCCCTCTATCACAACTCGAATCACGATCTACCCGTACACCCAGTCCGCCATCTCCCCCCTGAGTTGCTCCTGCATGTTTTCACCCTGGGCTCTGTGGATGACGTGATGTTTCCTATCCTCGTGTCTCACGTGTGTCATTCTTGGAGAGCCATCGTGTTACACGCACGCACGCTTTGGCGACGTATTTCGCTTACCCCTGATTCCAATATGCACATGTGGAAGGAACGCATTCGCCGTGCACGACTGTGCTCGCTCGATGTTGCACTCGCATCATACCCTCATTCAAGATCTATATATGATATAGATGCCGTGGCACTCCAGATGCACCTCCTCGCTCCGCACTTTTCTGCCTTGCGATCACTTGATATCCGGTTCAACTCATACGCCCCGTACTTGTGGAACGCATCACTTGGGGCCTTTTGCCGATCAACTTCTTACCTTTGGGAGCATCGATCTCCCAATCAGGGCGACCGACCATTCAACAGCGCCGTTCAAGTTCCGAAACTCGAGTCCCTGACGCTTCGGTACCCCCAGAACGACGATGTCAAAGAGTTTACCCTCTTTGGTGGGTTCGCTCCAAAGCTTACCCGAGCCACGTTGGAAGGCGTGCGCTTGACGTGGCTCCCAGAGTTGTTTGGGAATCTTTCTTTCCTAGACTACACACATCACCGCTTCAATCGCGGGAAAGAGGCCGTCGATGAGATTTTCTCAATGTTACAGGTCTCCACCCGACTTCGGGAGCTCAAATTGTGTATTTGTCACAGGGACGAAGCCTTCCAGCTATTGCGCCTCCAGAGACCGCTCATTGACAATGATGATATTGCTTTGCCTGGTCTCGAATCGTTGTCACTCCGCGTGGACAATGAAGACTCAGACATCCCACCTGAGCTTATCACCATACTTTCTCGACTGTCCATTCCGGAAGCCAAGAATCTACACCTGCAAGATACTGGTACACCAGCGCTCGGTTCAACAAATGGGCATTCTAGACCATTTCCTGCACTGCCCACGTTTATCGACACCATATCGCGCAAGACGTTCCTAAGTAATTTGAAGGCAGAGGGTCGCTGGGCCGAGTCGTCGCTGCTGCTTGGACTCGCAGTGCAGTTACCCACAATGAAGTCCATTCAGATTGGTAATGTGGTAATTCCGATCGAGACTTGACGTTGAACTACACGTAATGTAGATGATAATGGACAATGATTGTATGTACTTGTTACTCTGCTGTATTTTGATGTTCGAATGACCACACAACCGGTACGAATCGACCTAACCGTTGGCAGGGGCGTCGAAAGATGTGATGCGTGTTATGACACTTGAGAAATTCCCCGCGGGGCGGGAGTCGGATCACTCATCTTCATAAAGTGCGCCTTATCACGTCCTGCCTATCTCCTCTTCAACCATGACTTCCCCTGCTCAGTTCACATTAGACAAGCTGTACGACCTCAATGGCCTGGTCGCCCTCGTAACAGGCGGTGGCACAGGGATCGGGCTGATGATTGCGCAGGGGCTTGCTGCCAACGGGGCGCGTGTCTATATCACCGGGCGACGACTGGAGGTTCTCCAGGAGGTCTCCAAGTCCTGGAATAACACCAAGAAAGATACCATGGGGAGCCTGGTCGCGTGAGATTCCACCAATCGAGTCCACTAGATCATTGTTCCAGCGTCGCTCATCGAGCCACTCTTAGCATGACGATGGACGTCACCAACAAGGACGATATCCAATGGGCTGTGCAGAAGCTCCGGGACGACGAAGGAAAGCTGCATATCCTTGTGAACAAGTGAGAATATAGACATCTACTCTCTTCGATCCCTTCATCATTGATCTTCTCGAGGCAGCGCTGGTCAAGTCGGCCCCCTTTCCGATGAGCTCAACAAACCATCGCCAGCGGCTCCCAAGAAGGCGGAAGAAGTCGGCCCATACCTTTTTCACAACGAATCTTTTGAAGGATGGTCTGCCTTGTTTTCCGTTAATACGTTCTCCATCTTCTTCATGACCGTGGCTTTCCTGGAATTGCTCGATAAGGGGTCTCAGGATAAACCCGGGTTCACTTCAAATGTGATCAACATCACGAGCATAAGTGGGCTGACTAAAATTTCGCAGAGACATGTAGAGTTGACTTTCTTTCCCGAGTTTCGGCGCCTTTCAACTGAATCATGATACATTTCAGTTTTGTTACAACGCCTCAAAAGCAGCTGTTTCTCACCTCACGAAGATGCTCTCTACAGAGTTCGCCCTCCGAGGTATCCCAGTTCGCGTCAACGCGATTGCCCCTGGTGTGTATGAGAGTGAGATGACACGTAGTGCGATTTCCGGTCCAGAGGAGACCGACGCGATTGGCATGCCTTTGATATCAGTGCCTGCCAAACGACCTGGAGTGTGAGTCGTTGGTCTCCATACTTCCCTGAACACCGAGCCATGGTCGGACGTTCTTCTGACCATTGTATACAGACCGGCGGAGATGGCTGGTACAGCGGTATATCTCGCATCGCCTGCTGCAGGATATATGAATGGACAGGAGTTGGTCATTGATGGAGGATACCTGGCTGTAAATCCTAGCAGGGTGTGAGCAACAAAAGGATCGGTCTGACGTACTTGACGGAAATAGTAACGGAGAATTGGGCGGAGAGGAATTGTACATTTACATACGTTCTGTATCGGGCAGTGGGTAGCTTGGTTCACACGAGGCCAACTCGTCGCGTTCGATCCTCCCAAAGATGAGACGAGCCTTTGACTGTATCGTCGTAGCCGGCGGGCATGCAGGTGCTTCTGCCGCACTTTCTGCAGCCGATGCAGGATGCAAAGACGTCTTGCTGGTAGAAAAAGCGCCAAAAGAGTGGGCCGGTGGCAACGGCTACTTCACGGCGGGTGCCCATCGTACCGTCCACGCTGGCCTTGGAGACCTCCTTCCCATCGTCACTAACGTGACGACGAAGCAAGCCGAAAAGATCGACGTGGCTCCTTACACCTCGGACGGTTTCATCGGCGACATCATGCGCCTCGGAGAAGACAGGCCGAATCCCGAGCTAGTCAGGACCATGGTGGAGAACTCGTGGGACGCCGTACGATGGCTTGCGGAGACAGTCAAGGTACCGTTCGTCCTATCATTCCACAGGCAGGCGTACGAGGTGGATGGAAGAAAAAAGTTCTGGGGAGGATTGGCGCTAAGCGTAGAGGATGGCGGAAAGGGGCTAATCAAGGCAGATTTGAAAGCGCTGCAGGAGCGGGGTGTTCAACTATGGTTCGATACACCTGCCATTCAGCTCGTCACCGAAGGTAACTCCGTGACGGGGGTCGTAGTACGGCAGAGTGGAGAAGATGTCATTCTCAAAGCTTCCGCAGTTATTCTTGCATGTGGAGGCTACGAATCCAGTCGAGAGCTCCGCATGAAATACCTCGGGCCGGACTGGAAACATGCACGGGTGGGTCCATATGTATCGCGTGAAAGCATAACTCAGCGGTGCTTAGGTCCGTGGAACCCCTACAACACCGGAGACGGAATCTTGATGGCGCAAGCCATAAGCGCCAAGCTCGTCGGCGACTGGCAGGGATGCCATAGCACCTGCTGGGACGCAAATGCGCCTGCCGATTCCGGAGACAGTTCACCAATTAGTTCACCAAATCCGGGTATCCGCTAGGCATTATGGTGAACATCAACGGGGAACGGTTTGTCGACGAGGGCCAGGATTTCAGAAATTATACCTACGCGGAGTTTGGGAAGCGGATCTTGAGGGTTGTGCTTTCCAAGTGTGGGACCCGGAGATGATTCCACGCCCTCGGAAGGAAGAGTACGGCGATGATGTTGTAGAGAAGATCACAGCGTCCACTATCGAAGATTTGGCCGACAGGTTGGCAGAGAAGGGCCTGAAAGACAAAGAAAACTTTCTGGAGACGGTCCGCAAATGCAACGACGCAATTCACCAGCATCGCATGGAACACCCAGGCTCCAAATGGGACCCAGCGATCAAAGATAGCCTATCAGCCCAATCTTCCAGGCAGTTGTTGACCCCTGCAAAGTCAAACTGGGCTCTTCCGATTAGGAAAGGGCCTTTCCTGGCTGTCAAGGTTGCCTGTGGCATCACATTCATGTTTGGTGGTCTCGCAATCGATCCAGCATCAAGTGGCGTACTGTCCGAGAGTGGGGAGGTCATCCGGGGCCTGTTTTGTACTGGAGAAATGATCGGGGATCTCTATTATAACAACTGCCCGGGAGGTAGCGGACTGACGGCGGGCACCGTTCGGCATGAAGGCAGGACGCGCAGCAGCGAGAATGGCTAGTGGCAGACACAACGGTACTTGACCGAACCCGGTGCTATCAGTAATCATAACCAACTACAGAGCGTCGTGAGTCAGTATATCTCAGGCCTCATTCCTGGATGCCAAAATTTGACCACTTTACTATTTCATTTTTTGTAGCAGGATATCTTACAGTGTCGGTGTTCATCCCCAGCCGTTATTCCTCACACCGTAAAACGAAAGAACCATTCCGTTATCCCACGAGCACTTTCTTCCTTGGCCCAGCCTTGTCGATAGAGAAGTAATCATTTAAACAAAAGCAAGTCTGTGATGGGGGCACTCACGCGCGTGGGGTACACTTGGATCACCGCGAACAGCAAATCCGTGGGACACTCCCGAGAAAACCTGAAAAAGGTAACTTAATTTATTTCCTACCAAAATATCCTCTGCACGCCTTCGTGCTCCGAGAGGAAAGGTGAAGTCATCTTCTGTTGGTGATGGGCTTCAGCCCAGAAAGGGTTGGTGGTATGCCACTGATGAATCTCGCCTGCACACGACAGTAGAAGGGGCCCTGTTCCAGTATGAACAGACGGGATTGAATGATGTAGCTTAATGACGTACTGTTGAGCTTCTGAAAATGACTTTCCTCGAGGAACCCAGGGTGGGCGACAGCACCTACATGGATATGTAGACCAATTTCACCGTTTGCGCCCGCGGAAGAGATTTTACCTGCCACGATGGATCCCCCTGTGGCCAGATCCAGCACGAATGGTGCGCCAAAACAATAGCCTGGCGATGCGTTTGACAACCATCGACGCATCCATAAAGCTTGGGCGCTGCGGGCCCGTGGCGCACTTACCGACTGCGATGTACTTAGTCGTTTCGCCCCCTAGGGAACAGAGCCTGCTCAGGATGGAGGCCAACGTCGGCAGTCCTGCTCACCATATGTGGCCTTGACATTCTCAAACCACTTTGGGAATACCTCGATCGCAACGGCGAGTGCCTCTAGAGACCATGCAACCTTGTCGCGATCCGCCGGCAGATTTTGTACGGGGACCCCGAAGAAATAGTCGGGTCCGAGTACGATAAATCCTGAGTTTCCCTCTCTTATCAGCAACATCCTGTAATACGCATACTAACCAACCGCAAAGGACACACCTCGCGAGGCGAAGTAATCCTGAAGCAACTTGTTATTGATGAACAAGAGACCGTAGGCGTCAGCAAGGAACAAGAGGACCTTATTGTGCGGTCCGGATGCAGAATTCGCCGGTGGTTCAGAGATGTAGGTATCAAGCCCACCGAGTGATTCGACGCGCCCTTCGGGAGTGCCGATGTGCTTTATCCCAATCCAACAACAAGCGCTTGGGGGATTAGTAAGAGTAACTGGCATGGCCGGGCTTGGTTGCTAGCGCAGTACAGCAATAGGGAGAAACAGAGTTGTCGCATTCGCATTCGCAGTCGCACACGACTACCAAATTAGGACATAGCTAGTTGGCTTGTCACCTAATCTCGGCTCCAGATCCTTTGCCAGACATGCCGCCGTGCCGGACATCGGAGTTTTAAATCGTACCAAAACGAGACTCTGATTCTCCAAAAAGAGAACGACGCTCGCCCTATCACGCCTAATCTCGGCTCCAGATCTTTTGCCGGACATGCCGGACACCGGAGTTTTAAATCCTACCAAAACGAGAATCTGATTCTCCAAAACAGGAACGATACTCGCCCGGAGTCCGTCAAAAGATCTGGTGCATTTCGTATAGAAGGGGGTAGGTCCAGTCATGTGACTCCGTTGATAGTGCGCCATCAAACTACTACTATCATGTGACCCCAAATGCACATTTTTGACCATTTCTTGAATAACTACTCAATCACTCAGTTTATTTTCTTCGGATCTGGAGTGGCTTTTACCTTAGTCTCTTAGCTACAAGCTCATACAACAATGACTATAAAAAGTGATGTTTTGAAGCTACCCGAGCAGGATCAATGTGATGGGGTTGAAATCCACCTGAAATGCACACTTTTGTCATGGATTGTCACACACGGCATCAAAGCTGTGTTAAGCAACCGACATACTCCAATTCAAGTACTGAGTCACTAGGATGAAGGAAAAATTCTACTGTTGGTGGGAAGAATAATTTACATTGTAGTGACTGAAATACTGATTACTCCTGACCATGTAAAGGATACTGCTCATGAGCGAAGGTAAAATCCTGCACTGGGGAGGTTACCAGGTGAGTGACATTGAAAAAATTTCCTGTAAGCACACAGTGTGGCTCATTGGATGAACCTAGGAGACTCATTCTGCTTCCAAGACCTAATGGCCTTCTGTATTTAGGCAATATCATGGGTATACCCTGGGGTATCTGGGCCTGTACCCACACCCATACCCACCAATATACCCATACCCATGAGGTGGGTATGGGTATCTTTTGTGGGTCAGTGAGGGTATCTTGTGGGTATGAAAAACCCATGGGTAACCCATGGGTGTTCCTACTATAGTGCAAGAATATATGTAAAGCTACACAGATAGTAGGACTATGATATCCCATCTGTTACCCAATGCCTCCTCATCACCCTCAACATCTGTGAGAACACTAATAGTGAGCACATCTTTGTCCCTGATAAATTTGAGTAGACTCCACTGACCTAAACACATTAGTGCTCAGATGGTTTGACTTGACAGGCATGACCATGTGTGAGGAATGATTAGCTGGCTGCAACTAAACAGTTATTTGATGTTGATGGAGGTCACTATATATACTGTTAATCAGATAATCAGATTTGAGAACACACAACACACCAGGGATGGTCAGATAATTGAGTGCCATACATAATAGATGCAGATACACTGTGTGATGCTCATACTACCATGCAAGCAGGTCAGGTATGTGCTTGATATCTGAAGCCAGGTAGCAGTTGAGGTCTTTGATTGGTTGAGATGATTTTAGTGGGGCAAGGGCAAGGATGTTATCAAACATATTTGACTAGATCATAATCAGGTCAATAGCCTGGTAAATAACCGTACAAATAGAACTTACTGATTGTTTCTGAGGCTCCTTGCATTCAGGCTCCACAGTGGTGGCTTCAAATGCATAGAAACATTCATACTCATTGCAGACCAGGTGGTGGGCTGTATACTGTTATGTTTCACTCTTGTTTCCACTTGTTTCCATTTTGTTTCCCCTCTTTGTCATTGAACATTACTCTCCTCGTCCAATTCTCTCGTATCGGGCTCGTAGCTCCATTCTTAGTCACTCCGTTCCTTTTGCCATTTGTCAGTTGACTCATACACTTAGCAATCCATGTTTCCTTATGATTGTCTTTGTCTTGTCATGTTTCTTCTTAGTGTTCTATATAAACTCGCTCGTAGGCCTACCTGTACTCTAACTTAGACCTACTTGGCAATTCATTTGATCTCTCGATGTGTCTTCACTCTACACTTGACTGAGCGCTCCGCTCTTGCCCTCATCCCTTTGCTAGCAAGTTGCTAGGCAAAACTCCTCGACCTTGAAAAGCTGTCAACCGTTTGTTGATAGAACCCTTGACCCTGCTGTCTGCAGGCTACGCTCTTCGTCCTTGTCTTGTTAACAGCTGTTCGCTGCTAACCATTCTCGTCCTTGACCTTCAGCCGAGTTCATGCTCCAACCTTTTGGGATCGAGCGTAACATATACTGCAGTCTGATAAAATTTTATCCCTGCATTGTCTCAGACCAGTGATTG
>JBBPMH010000198.1:0-45748 GCA_038090235.1 Pulveroboletus ravenelii | reverse complement strand
TCTTCGTCACTTTGGTGTCTTGAACTGAATGGATGAAGGTGTCTACAGGCCGAAAAGGTTGCGAAAGACGGGATAAGATGGGCAGCGAGTCTAAAGTCCAAAAAAGGCAGTGTACATTTTGCTGATGTGATTTGTCAGCTGGATGTCCACTCGAGCACGTGCAGGCATGGAGCTGGCCTTCCGGGCAGTGTATTGCGCAGACACTCGCTCCTTGATATACTGTGAATAGTGTAAGGATTGTGTCCAGCTCGTAGTCCCGATGTATATGTAGTACCTAATACATGTACCTCTCACATTTTCCGTCAATCGTAGCTTTGATAACTCCGCATTCCGCCTGTTTTGACTTGCTTCAAACTCCGCTGAGTTAGATTCGATCCCTAGTCAAAGGAAGGAGTCAGTCCTACAGACATGCTGTGTGAGCTGTCCAAGCTCCAGAAGTCCCGAGTACGCACTGGATTGTAGCTGCTGTGGTTAGTGCCACCACACCTTCGTTCGAACTGGGGCGGATTTAGCTCGCTGCGTTCTGCACCTATGAGGTTACTGGTATCGTCGTCTTCTGTCGCTGCTCACCTTCGCTTCCTCGGGGCTACCAGGTCCTTTCTCTTCGAGCTCTCGACGAAACATATCTATTTCAATGAAGATGCTCGCCTTTGCTGTACCACTCATGGATTATTATTCTTCCGCCGTTCAGCCCATCGACTCAAGTTGTGGATCAACCGTGTCCTTCGTCCAGTATACCACTCTCGTGGCATATCAGCTGGTCTCAAGGATATAGAAATACCCCCTTTCAATGTGCTCTGGGTATTGCATTCATATATGCTACACCCGCGCACTTTCTACGAAGACACTCTTCGCTTGCATCCTGAAATTGCGGTGTTACAGGGCTTTCCATTGGAGCAAGTGGTAAGCACCTTTCCCTTCATTTTATCGTAGCCAACCCTCACCGTCAACACAACTTGAAGGCGAACCTCATTGCTAATTCGATGGAGTATATCGGGAAACCCAGCCAGATTTCTTTCTGGGAGGAGACCACTGGAAAGGCATTCTCTCCACCTCTGGAGTTGACCTCCTCTAATATGCTTACTATAGAGTTTCCTGGATGTCGAGAGTCGTTGACACTCGCTTGGTTGAGTGCGTTCGATAACAACGTGCGCCTTCACGCCCAGTGTAATATGTGTGGCGTGGCCATTACCGATGAGACACTGGCCATCAGTCTTTTTTTACAAGACGTTGGTCGCGGAGTGACAGGAGACGGCGTCGGAGTCGCGTGAGCATTCTTCCTATTTTCGTTTGACTCTACAGTGTATCCCGAATGGTTGTAAAGCAGGTCGATCCTGAAGGACGGAGAACCGGACATTGTCATGTCCACACAGATCACCTCAGACATTGCTTTTGCCATTAACTACAATCACCCTATCGGCCTGCCTCTTGGATCGAGCGCCGAGTCGCTTTGGTGCTTGCAGAGTACAATAGATCATCTTAGGTATCCATGACGCCCGCATGTGAGCACCCTTCTTGCTGATATCTGCGATAAGCCCGGCACTACGGGCTGTTACGGACACCCAAGCGGCTTCTCCATCGATGTCGGGGAAGCGGCATGTTGACCGAGGGTTTCGCGAACCAGGTAGTACATACTAATTATTATCCAGGTGTCACGACAGGCTCGTTTCGCGTCCGTCATGTATCACGCCGGTTGGACCAGCCCCTTATTCCCGGTCGAGGCGATTACAATCATGAAGGAGTGTATCAATCGCTACGAATGCTACCTGCAGCTGGTAGTGGAGTCGAGTTCGTCTTTAGGGCCGACCAAGGAGACAGACCTCATTTGGCATACACATCAGTTGTCCGCAAATTACAGGCATGCGCTCCTGCCACCGTACGTTTCGACGCTTGGTTGACGTTTCTCTCCAGGAACGACCTGATCAGCCGCTTCCAGTGGTTCCTGGACCACGTATATTCTGCTGAATATGCCGTGTTAGGTGCGTCGGGATCGTACATTTGGTATGCAAATCATCCTGATTGCGCTAGATGGTGCATATGCTGATGCAGAAACACGGGAAGGTGAGTAATTCAGAACTAAGACCCGGACTATTTTCCACCGTCAAGTTCACCGGGGGGACATCCAGTTAACAGCACCGACGATACAGAAATGATTACAGACGTAGTGTCTAGTTAATCTCCAGAATTCATGTGATCCATAATATTCATGTCAAGGTAATCATCTCAGGTATCGAACGCGTTCCGAGAGGCGATATCAGCAGCATCGGTGCCATGGGCAGTGGGTAAGGCGTTGCTGCCGTCGCCAGTCTCTGTTATGTAATCAGGAGCGACGTCGCCGGAGGATAAATGAAAAGCATGCCAAGCTCAGCCTCAACGACGACATACTCGACGTTCCCTTTATTCGAGGAGAATGCGTCGCCGGCGCGACCGCCGCAAGACGCTCTCAACGCCGAGCCACCCATACCTGTGGCTTTGGAAGTGCAAGATTGGACGAGTCATTCTTATGCAATAAGCGTTGTCAGGCTCACCGACAATGGCTTTGCGAAAGTCGAGCTTCTGAGTGCCACAGTTATCGGAAGCAACGCTACCGCCACGACCACCGAAGGCCTCAAAGGAGGCGGCTCCACCCCCTCCGGTCTCTGAAAAGCATGAGAACGAGGACGCAGCTGAGACAACGCATATACTGATTTCTGAATCGCTGAAATCCATGTTCATCTCACCGGTGTTGCCGGAAGCAATGCTGCCGCCACCAGCAGAACCGGTAGCTAAAGCAAAGCCTTCAGTGGATATCGCGATGATGGTGATGATCTTTGGAGAGAAGTGGGTGGATTAGCCGCTGGGCTCCATGATACCTTATCGACATGAAAATATAAAGGATTTGAGCACGAACGTATTTACTGTAGTTAGAGAATATGACCCGATCCTTCTGAAAAAAGAAGTGTACCGTCAAAATAAGGGAATCATTCGTGTAAAACAGGATATGTGGGTAGAAAACAGCATTTTCAGTCCTGTGGTTGTCGAAGGTCATGATTCATGCACATGCACGTCCATGGTCATAACCGCTATCTATTACACATATGAAATCCTTGTTGGCTGCTACATCTGCCATCGCTCAATCAGTCTGGTACATTCACCTGAGTAGTGGACGAAGACATCCGTCGGAAAGGGTAAGGACACACGAGTTACATGACAGTTTCATACTCTTCTAACGCTTGGTTCAGTAGAGTGTAAGTAGCAGATGCCGTCTTTACACGTGCTTTGAAAAGCTGTATGCGCATGAATATGTGTGAGGCTCTTAGCAAAGCACATGCTCACCATTTTGGTGGCGCTATTCGTAGATAGGGCCAAAGCCTTTTCGATGGCGGTTGCATCCGCTCGAATCTATGGCAAATGTTCAGAGACGAGAAACCTGCAGATTAGGTGTTTACAAAGGTCCACATGTGCGCGAAAACATTCAATTTGTCTTGGACGAGACACAAGTCCGTTAGCGCAGGTTCAAGAATGACCTGGATCCGCTTGAAGCTATCGAGTGACTTGAGTTTGTCATCAAGTTGACGGCTCTTGCGCTGAATTTCGTTTTCCTGGTCTGTACATGCGTCTCCGTATTCAGATCAAATCAAGGCTGTCGCTCGAGCCCGGTGCTCACCTTTCCTCTGGCGCCACCGATCTAGCGCCATTTTACTCTCCTTCACGACATGTACCCCCGCAAACTAACCATCGCTACATATCAGACTCGACGACGTGGAAGAAGAGAGTTTACGTACGGCGGCTCCTATCCAAAGCATAGGACACAAGATACCAATGGCAACGGCTCCCGCAGCGAGAGCCCCAAGACCAAGGGAGGAAGCAGCGCTCATGAATGCCTTGATAAATAAGCTTCAGTTCATACGCGCAGCACTCTTTTAGATATTATACCTTGCGAGTCAACCTGGCGCACTCCTGTCACTGCCGTTCCCGGCCCCCAAGTCAGAAATACGACGGACCTTTGAATCCCCTCCTTCGTTTTCTTGATATCCTCAGCCAATTTGAGGGCATCGATGCGAATTTTTTCGCCTTGCTTCATCCAATGCGTGATGTCTTCTTGAAAGGCGGCGACATTCTCGTGAAGATCTATAAAGCCTTGAGCCAGGTCCTTGGATTTTTCCATCTCGGCCTTCAACAACTGGACGACGGACAGAATCAGTCATACCAAAGCTAATCAAGTCGCGACTCGTGTGATGCAGACCAACTGAAAATCGCCAATCTTTTGTTTCTTGGCCGGGAGGCCAATACTTTCGTCATAGAGCATGGGAAGCACGTCTTTGGTGAAATCTGGACAAGGCACGCGTAGGAGAGAGCTAAACAGCTGGACGCTTAAAAGTGACATTCACTTACTGGTCGCGTTTACACGGGCACGTCCTGCAACCGAGCGCGAATCGCGAATCAAGTCGCTGTAAGTCTGCGTGCAGTGGTCAAGGTCCTAGGTAACGAACATGTCTGATGAGATTAACCTTATGGTGTTGAGCCCAAAGCTGTGAGAACCGTGTAAGGTCGCTGATTTGATCAGAAGACTGAGTTGTTGTTTGAGCTTCGGAGAGCCCTTGCGTCACTTTTTGAAACGATTGATCAACAGCATGGGTAGCGTTCTTCAAATCCTTGATCGACTCCTGCAGCGAGGACTGTGATTTCGGAGAGCTGAGAATTTCCTGAATCTTTCCGTGGTTCTTTTTTTCTTCGGAAGAATCCAGAACTGGGACTGCAGGCGTCGCACTTTCCGGGTCATCTGGGTTTCCCCAAAATGGGACCAGGGTGGCCATTTCTCCCAGGTCCCAAGACAGACCCTTTAAGCTTTCGAGGCGCGGTGTAAGGTTACGCGCCTTCTCGAGTGAAACATTGCGCAGGTTCTCTAACTCTGGAGCGAGCTTGCGTACATTTTCTAAGACTGGTGCATTCTTGAGTTTGCTCGTGTCCATTCCTGGGGTCAATGAACGAAGCTTAGCAGTTGCTTTCTTCATGTTGAGACAGTCGCGGCTCTCAATGTCAGCTGAAAGGAGGTTAAGGAGGTGCGTAAGAACACTGGATCTATCTCAAGTGCGACCCCAGACCAGAACTTATAATTGGATGGCAGCCCAGATCTCGACAAGCTCGCAGCACTCATGCGGAGTCATACCTGGCAATCGGATTGAGAACTATCATAATCATAACCCCCAAGTGGATTTGATGCAACGCGTCAAGAAGCGGCGGCGAAAGAGCTGTGTGGCTGAGACGGAGATGAGAATAGTACGTAAATATCAGAAGCGTCACTCCAACCTGAAGTTGAATTGGAATAGGCGCCCCCACCAGTCGGGTATACACAGCAGCACGTCAAGCGCTTCGTGAAAAGGAAACATGATAAGCAATAAATTATGTATACTTACTCAGGGTTTCCATCTTCTCATGGGGCACAGGGCATTCTAGAACGTGTTACAGCAGTTCTAGACTTGATGGGTGGCAGCAAGCGCTCGACATTTCAATGGTAAGTGTTCTGCAGGAGAATCATGACAATTCAGTTCACTTCCCTAGCTAGAATATATTCAAAATGATCACCCAAGCTGATCGATAGCCATATCGGTCATCTGAAAGGTCATCTTGATAAAAGGTTATGAGTAGTGAGGTACGGAAGCAGAACGACTGCGAGTAAAGCGCTCGGTCGTTGTGCGTGACAAACGGAAGTACTGAGGTGGTGATAGCGGGCCAGACTCTAGATATACGTATCGTGCCACTAACGTACAAAGAAGGTCGTACAAAGACTGAAAGAAAGAAGGAAAGACAAAGAGATAAAAGAAACGTATCGTAGGTGTCATCACAAACAACGTGTTGCACTCAAACGCGGCTGTGTGCATGCTTGTCTGTTCCGACACTTGAAGCATGCTGTTCAACTGTCCCGCACATATTAACTACTTCCTCGCTTGTCTAACACACTACTCTGTGCCAAAAATGATCAGAATCCTATAACTTATCGTTCACCCTCAGTGGTGACCTGCAGGGCTGAAAAGAACAGCATGCACCACACGCATTGCGATTTTCATCTCCGGTCGTCACTAGCTACGATTTTTGTATTGCATAGATTTGCAGTTTTGGGGTGGTCGGTACATTGCGGGCGCTAAGATAATATTAGGGCAGTTCAAAGTAGAAATCAGGCCCTTGGCATTGCCTTATGTGCGGCCCCGAGAAGCCGGGGGAGTTCATAAGTGTTGAACCAGGCTGGCTCAGTTGCAATGGTATGGTTCAATATTGAGCGCCGAGCTCTAGTTGGCCAGATCAGATCTGCACTCGCATGCCCTTAGCCTCCGGTTACCTTGGATGTTGATGGCGTATCTTTTTACCACATGCCAATCTGGATCGATTCAGAGCCAGGCCTCATGACAGTGTCAGCACTGAAATACCGACCCGAGACCTAAATATCGGGCAAGTAACCAACTTCTCATCATCCCTCCCATCTCTTCTCCCTTGACGGCACCAGCTTTACTTTTTCACGACTTGCAACTATCATGGCAAATCATTCTCGGTTCAAGTTTAACGATGCCAAAATAAGTGAGACACCTCTCATCTTACCTCGTGCCCGAATTTCTGAACTTCCATCGATCACAGAGACTGGCGATGCTGGCCGCGGCACATTCCTCTCCAAAGGAGGAGTAGCAGGCACTGTCGCAGACGACAATGAAGGCAGGATGGAGATGGACTTTACTCGGTCGCAAATCAGTATGAAATAACCTACTTTGGATAGCAGGGTTTCCGTACCGCTAATGCTACTATTTTACAGGAACGGGCGGTGGAGGGAGTGCTACGCTTGGTTCCTTGGGTGGCAGTGGTGGCAAGGTTGCCTCTGGCAACTCCGGCCAGCAGGGGTATCTTTTTGACGATTCGAAACTTAGTGAGTGTTCGCCGTATATAATCCCGGAAGTGCATGAAATACATGGTCTACTCAGCCACTGGCCGGGGAGGATGGGCTTTTGGACTGTCCAAAGGTGGCGAGGGTGGTCACATTGCTTCTAACAACAAAGGAACTGTGGAAATGGACTTCGGAGGAGCAGAGATAGGTGAGTGCATATTTCAGCACCTTGTACCACGCCTAACACTGTCCACTGTGCATAGAGACTGGCAAAGGAGGTAGTGGGGCGTGCCTCGGTTGGGGTGGAAAGGGTGGCAGTGTCGGCTCCAACAACAGGCTCTCTTAGCTTGAATATTCCTTCTAAGCATGTAACAAGCTATGCTCTTCTCTTCCCGTCGTCTGTACTAGGGTGTTGTTCAGTTTGTTGTATGCGACTCGTTGTACCGTTAGTGCTGAGTGTGTGGGAATCAATCAATTATTACAGCGGTGTGCGAAACAGTTGCCGAACCGAGTTCTCCTACATGCACATATGATGATGGGCATGCCTTGCCCCCTCGACACCCATACTCACCTACTTGGGCAGGTTCACCTACACCTTGAACTACAGGGCAGTCCTTAGTGCGGCCCATTTGGTCTGGGGTCTCGCTCTGTCACCGCAAACGAAAGGCAAACTATGCAAATGTTGCACGCACAAGAACACGCCAAAGCAATGCTATAGAATCAACCGTGAGGCTTACAGGACGTATAACGGCGCCGACGATCCTACCTATAGAATCAACCAGCGCGAAAGTGGAAAAGCGGTATCGTAGGAGGGAACGGTCTATATAGTGAACGAAGCGTATGGATGACAGGCGTAAGCGGTATCGTAGGAGATGGAATAAGCGATATCGTAGGAGAGACGACATATATGCTATGAAGGGAGACGGAGCAAGGAAATAAGAAAGAAAACAGTAAGCGTGCAACAGCAAAGTAACTTGGGACAACGAGTATTATTGTTGGGTTTGGAGCGATACGTACGTACATGCTTTGTACATGCTGTAGATATAACAGCAGGATAGTGAGGCACGTAGCTAGAGCAAGTGGATTGGCGCTTCTCTTTCTTCTGCCTACTTTGCTTCTCAGTCCCAACACTATTCAGTGGTCGCGGCCCATAACCGCACCCAAAAAGGGGGCTTAACCCAACCATCATAGGGTGGGCTCGGCCTACCTGTGTTTGACAGATCTAGTAGTCTTCCGAGTCCACACTAATTAATGGCTCTCTTTGCTTTCGCGTGCGCCCGCTACTTCTTCTCACATGACGACTTTCCTTCCTTGTTTTCACTCGGTTGTCTGTCGCGTGTTGCGCTCTGATGTGAGCTCAGTTCATCCTCGGCGCCAAACCTGCTCTCACAGCTAGGTCTCCCCACAGCTGCATCATTTTGGTCCGGAAAGCCTCACTTGTGGGTTTTCGTCCACCCCCTTCCATCGCTCGACTTGAATAGTTTTGTGTAATCTGCCTTAGTGTACCTTCCCAAAACTCATGGTGGCAAGTGATATGGTCGACACCTTATCATCGATATATCTTCCTGAGTGCGGCGCGCGGCTCACCTCTTAAACATTCAGGGTTCCGTACAGGTGTGGGTAACACCATGGTTTCTGGCAAACGAGTACTAAGGTTTTTTTTTTTTTTTTTTTTTTTGAATCCATTATTGTCCATATTGGAGTATTGTACTCTATGTAGGACATTTAGCTTTTTCTACTCTACTGGGGGGAGAATATGAAAGCGAATTGTTGTTGGGTGGGCATATGTACTTTGTCCCTTAAGGGATTGCCGTACGTGCGGGAGAAGGGGTATTGTGGAAAGGTTTGCTGAGTTGCGCGATGAGACCCGCAGCGGCAATTGGGCGCTGCGTGGAGCGATTGTCTTCATCGTCACTAACCTCGCTGCCTATCATCCGACCCTCTTTGAGACTTGCTCATTCCCTCGTAGGCGTCGATCTACAAAAGTGAAATTAGCTATGCGGTATCGGGGCAGTCGGGCGTTAGTTTATCGTCAGTGGTGGTACTTCACCGATCGTGGTGTGGAATCGTCCTGTCGCGTTTACGAATTTGATAGTTAGTGGTATTGCTTCTGGTTGCGAGGTTAGGTAGGCGATATCCTCCGCCATGATGCCCAAGGCGTTACGAATTGGTTGTCTTTCTCTTGCGTAGTGTGGGCATTCTGTTAGAAAGTGTCGGACGGTTTCTGTTATTCGGTCGAGTTGGCAGTGTTTGCAGTATGGCGTGTCGGCTTTCTTGATGCGATGTAAGTATTTGTTGAGTGGGGCATGGCCAGTCTGTAACCAGGTGATTAGCGCTGCGTGTCTTTTGGGGAGGGACGATACTAGTTTTAGGAATACTGAGGAGGGGGATCCTAGCCCTAGTTTGAGGGCTTTGGCGTGTCTACGAGATTCGGACCATTGTTTCGTCCATCGTTTTTTGGATTCTGTACGTTGCATTTGTTTGAGGGCCGTGGTGCTTAGTGGTAGCGGGTGATTGCGTAAGTAGGCTGGTAGCTTATTGGTGGCGCTGTTTTGGTCAGGGTGTATGGCCGCTCATCTGGCTTCCTCGTCCACTTTTTCGTTACCTTGGATACCTCTGTGGCCCGGGAGCCATTTGACCATCAATTCGTTGAAAGCTATTCGGTGTTTTTTACGTGCTTTTTGGAGTAGCCTGCGTAACTTTTTCATTATATAGTGTCCTGGCTTGGATGTGGGTTGCTCACCGGATTGTATCGCTGCTTGGATGTGGGTCGCTCACCGGATTGTATCGCTGCTTGGTTGTCAACGTATATATGGATTGGGGTGACAGGTCATGGGCAGGACATCAGTAGTTTGGCAGCTAGGGTAAGACCTACCGCCTCCGGTTTGTATACCGTGTGTTGCGTGGTTGATCCAAGGTGGTATCTAAGGGTGGTGGGCGGTTGGCCTGGGGTGTAGTTGATTGCTGCGGCTCCTATTCCTTGATTAAGGCCCGATCCGTCGCTGTAGATACGAGTGTGGGGGTGCGGGTGGGAGTTTTGGTGGGCTGCTATTGCGCGTTCTTTGGTTGGTTCGATTTGGTGGGAGTAGGTTGGGCGGGAGGTGGGCAGGGTGGTACCATGGTGTAGTTTCTCTATTCTGTCCAGGTGAATGCTGTAGGCGTGGCATAAGTAATGTAAGGATGAGCGGTGTCTTTTTACGAATCGGTTTGCGGCACGTTTGAGGTATGGATGTATCGGGTGCGTTTCTGGGTGTGAGGCGAGGCGGACAGTCGCTTGTTGGCAAAGGTTTTGGATGCGGTGTTGGATGGGCCAAATGTTAGTTTGGATTTCGAGTATGTCCGTCGCCGTTGATCTCATAGCACCTGTGATAGTTAGCAACGCTATTCTTTGTACCGATTCGAGTTTGCCTGCTGCTCCCTTTGAGCCATTGGTGGTTACGTCGGAGTCCGAGTTGTATATTGGGCGGAACCAGATGTCGACTGCATATAGCATTTTTGGTATGGCTACCGCCAGGTAGAGCCTGCAGATGAGCGGTACTGAGAGGCCGTGTGCTGAGGTTGACAAACGTTTGAGTTGAAGCGTGTAGGCTGTCCCTTTGGCGATCGCGTAGGAGACTTGGGCATTCCACTTCAGCGTTTGGTCAAGAATTACTCCTAGAAATTTGTGTTGCTTTGTTGGTTGCAACGTTGTGCTGCGTAGCTGTAGGGGGGGTCTCTGGGTGTTCGCTAGAGGGCTGAAGTCTATTAGCGCAAATTTGGTTGGTTCGAATTTCGAGTTATGGGTTACCGCCCACTCGAAGCCTCCGTTTGGTCGTTCCATCATATCTTTTAGCGTGGCGTGTGTTTCATCGAATGTTTTGCCTATTGCGAGAAACATCGTGTCATCTACAAACGCTTGTGCTCTTTCTTGTCGCTCATGTCCCTTAGGTATATCGAGTAGATCAGCATTGTAAATTATATATAGGATCATAGATAGGGGGTCACCTTGTCCTATTCCGTTGTTTATGGGTATCCAGTTTTCTGAGAGGTATCCATCGAATTTGAGCTTGGTTCGGCAGTTTTGAAGCACCCGGTTTACGAAGTTGGTGATTTGGTCCGGGATGCGTCTCTTTCGCATGTTATGGATTAGTTGATTGGTTACCGCGTTTGGGAATGCGCCTTCGATGTCCAGGAAAAGAACTGATACTACTTGGTGATTGCGCCATGCTTGCTTTACGGTTGCTTCAAGGAGGTGTAAGGAGTCGGTTGTTGAGCGTCCCGGTCGGTCTCCAAAGTGGGTTGGCGGTAACAGTTGGTGGAGCTCTATTAAGTGAGTTAGTTGATTCGCGACTATCGATGCTAGGAGCTTATAGGTGGTGTTTAGAAGGGCTATGGGCCTGTACGCTTTCGGATTGGAGTAGTCTGGCTTTCCGGGTTTGCGAAGAACGACTGTCGTGAAGTCTTTCCATGGGGCATAAATGGTGTCGAGCTCGATCGTTGCTTGGAATAACTTCAGTAAGTGGGGGGTGAGGGCTTTCTCGCATTGTTTGAAGACTATGTTGCAGATGCCGTCTGGTCCCGGCGCTTTGTAAGGGCTGAGTTTTGATATTGCTTGTGTTAAAGCGTCCGACGTGATTAGGTTGGGGAGGGGCACGGGGGGAGGTAGGTTTGACGTTGTTGGGTCCGGTCCGTCGGGAGGGGGAGGTGGAAAGAAGGTCGTCGCTAATACCGTGCTTTTTTGTTCGTTGGTGGTTGCCTTCAGGTTTTGCGTGTGCGGTCGGAGGGTGGGGATCCTAGTGTTAGTTGTTTCCCCTGCTAGCATGGAAATGTATTTATTTGCGATCCATATCTCATCTCCATTGATGTTCTCCAACCAGTCGCGCCAGTGTTGAAGTTTGGTGGATTTGATGGTATTGGAGTATTTGTTGCGTTTGTTACGAAATTCCTGGTGTATGGCATGGCCTGGGAAGTCGCATAGATGGTAGGCGTTGCCTGTTAGTTTGCGTAGCTCCTTTCTCATGTCGGTAAGTTCTTTAGTCCACCATCGTTTTGAGTGGGGGGACGGTCGGGAAATTGGGACATGTTTCGTGATGGTGGTGGTGATGGCCCGGGTAAGATCGTCTGCATATCTGTGATAGTCTGTGTGGTTGGTTAGTGGGGTATCAAGTGGCATGAGCGAGAGCTTAGTCTGTAACGTGTCGTTAAATTTTTTCCAGTCGGTTTGGCGAAAGTTATGTTGCGGGGCGATGGTTGATTCAGGTAGGTTGAGCTCTATTTCTGACAGAATTGGAACGTGATCGGTGGCGGGGCCTCGACGGTCTGGTGCTGTGGCACATGTGTTGAAGTGATTTGCCGTGTGGTCGGTGCAGAAAACGTTGTCAATTCGAGTCCAGTTCTTGGAGTTTGATGCTTGAAGGGTTGGGATGTCTTTTGGTAACGGCATGAAAAGCGAATTATCTGCAATGAGGTCGATTAGTGGGGCTGCGTTGTTAATGTAGGTAGATGTCAGTAGGTGGCCATTTCGTTCGTTTTCCCAGAGCGGGTGGTGTCTGTTGAAGTCCCCGAGGAGTATAAGGTGGTCGTTGGCATGCGGGATGAGGGTGCGGATGTTGTTGCTTATGAATTGTTGGAGTAGTCGGATCGTGTCATTGGAGCGGTTGTTGTTGTATATGTTGATTAGGGTGCAGTGACCGAAGTTTCCGTTGAATTGGATTATTATTACGTCCCGGGATGGGATGGGGATCTGCTTCCAATTGTTAGAGCTGATTCGTTTGGAAATATGAGTTACCACTTGGTGACGTGTTCTTTCGTCCACGTATCGGGTGGTTGGGTATACTGTGTAGTAGTTTCGCGGGGCATGGGTGTTGCCTAGTTTGTTGATGTGCGGTTCCTGCAAGGCGTATACGTTCCATTTGGTGTGTTCCGGGCCGTTGAAGAGGGAGTGTAGCGTAATCGAGGAAGTGTTTACATTCTGTTGCCAGACGGTGAGTTTGTTGGGTGCATTTTGTCTACTCCCATCCATGGGTTACGTTGTCGTCGTAAAGGGACATATTGCTGTCTGGTGAGGAGGGGGGAGAGTGGAATGTGGGGTCTGGGGAGGTAGATTGCCTGGGTGGTTGGCGTGATCGTCTGTGAGAGCCCCAAGAGGATGGAGGGGCTCTTTGTCGGTATCCCGCATCTCGCTCATGCTGTATAGGTTGCTGGGTTGTCGAGGTTTGCGGGAATGTGATGGTGGTTTGGTGTAGGGTGGGTCGTTGTCGGAGGGAGGGGTGTGGTTTCGGTAGCGTGATGGGAGGTTGCGATGGGGGGTTGGGTTTTTGCATGCGTTTGGGCGGGCGCATCACCGTTGTCCATGCCTCATTGGTGGGGAAGTAAGGCATTAGGTTGACCGGGTGTTGGTTGTCAAATAAGTCACAGCGTTGTTTGAATTCCGGGCAATTTCGACTGTTGGTAGGGTGTGCGTCGCTGTTGCAGTGGATGCAGTGGTGTTGGTCCAGATTTGGGCAGGAGCTTTGGTGGTGGTCGCCGCCACATATGGCGCATGTCGCATTCGGGGTGTCGCATTTGTTGGCTATGTGTCCCCACTTCTGGCATTTAGAGCATCATGTGGGTTCGCGCTTGTCTTTCTTCAGGAAATACTTATGCCTGTGGAGATACAGGCCGTCGCGGATTAGTATGTCAGCTTGTAATGGGTCGTTTAGGAGGAACATGGCGTGAGCGACTCGCTGGTTCTCCGTGCGTTTGTATGGGGGCTTTACCCATCGGCCTTCTTCTATCGCTTTGAGTGGTAGTTTATTTTCGCGCTCTATTTGTCTGTGGAGTTCTACGTCAGTGGGGTCTAAGGTGGTGGGGAAGAACGGGGTAATTATCGCAAATGAGCGGTATTTTATTGTTGCTTGTATGTTCATTTCGTCAAATACGCGAGTCTGGTTTTGTTTGATCCTTATCCAGTCTGCCGCTTGTGAGGTGTTCACCTCAATGAGTAGAGACCCGTTGCGCAGGAGCAATACTGATTTGATGATGACCGGCGGGTTGTCTTCTTCCTGGATTGCTGTGATTGCTGTGGTGAGATGGTCAGCTATTATGAGACTTGTGTCGTCAGACGAGATGATACTATGGTCCGGCTTGGGTTCTATTAAGATTTGGCGAGATCGAGTTTCCATCTGCTTGATCGCGGATTGGATCTTTACGTCGTTAGGGTTTAGTTGTTTGGCTATTTCGGCGTACATGGGCTGAGAGGCAGTGCGTGTTTGAGGGTGTTGGGATGGCTGTGAAAGTTTGTCCGTTAGTGAGGAGAGATTGCATTGAGTGACCGTGAGGGTTTCAGCGATGCGATTTAGATTGGGCAGGTCATGTGAGGCAGATTGATTGAGTGTTTGCATTTGTTGTTTCAGGTCCGAGGATAGTAGTTGGAGTTCCCCGATGCGTGGGGCAATCACAATCATTACCTGTTGGGCAATATGTTCCAAGAGTTTGGTCGCTGCTTCTTCCGCCATTAGGAAGGAGATAGCCCTAATGGCTTCTATGGCTGGACGGGGGACTCCTGGGAGCTGGGTGACGTGGAGGAGTGCGAGTGACAGTTGATCCATGGTTAAGGCCTCCCCTATTGGTACCAGGGCTTTCGAGTTCAAATATTCCAAGCCGTTTTTTGTGTTTGTTACGTTGTAGAACTGGGCCGTTATCTCGTCCCTGGTTGGCAGGGTGTTGTTGGTGGAAGATCTGGTTCGAGTTGTTGGAGGGGTGATGCGGGGTTGTTGACTATTTCTGGGGGGTATTGGGGGTTTGGGTGGACCGGGGGACATCCTGGGTCGACAGGTTTGGGCCCGGCTGCAGTTGGTATTGTTGGGTAGGGTGCTGTGGAGGTTAGTATTTGCTCTTTGTTGGCCGAAGTTTTTCGGGGTCCTCGTGGGGGTGCCACGTGGTACAAGGACAAGAAGCTTTTTTAAAGATCCCCCTTGTCTCGCACCGTTCCAACAATGCCACGTATCCATCCAGTCGGACCAATACCTCATCATGCGTGCAACTGCTGTGGTCAGGCCTTCCCCAGTGCAACGGGACTACGACGACATGTCACTCATTCTTGGCGCTGCCAAGCGGCAGCTGCCCACAGACCCGATTTGCCACTTCTTGCAGGCTCGGGCTTCAGCGGCAAGGGAATTGGGCAAGATGGCGAACCCCACGAGCTTGATGGCAAACCCAGCAGGTATAACAGCGAACCCCACAATGCCTGGCCTGATCCCACACCCAATCCTAATGAAAGCGGGGAAAGCATGGAGGTTAATCAGTATTCTCACTATGCACAGGTGTTCACAAAGTGGCCTACCGCTTGTGTACTTGGGCAGGGGCAAACTATGTTTGCCGCTATGCAGGAACAACAGGCTTCCTCTGGACAAGGGAGTTACGCCCCCTTTGCAGACAGGGAGGAATAGGAGTTGGGCCGGTGGCTAATTCAAAATGTCAATCAGCAGGGAATTGAAGAGTACCTAACCTTGCCGATTGTGAGTAGATCGGATGCATCTCGATGACAGAGAAGACTTACTAAGATGTAAGTAGACCCATACACGAACGCGCCCAAGTTATCGGAGTAAACACATGTTCTTGAACATTATCGATCAGCTACCAACAGGTGCTGAATGGAGGTGTGAGATGATTCGAGTCCGTGGTGATGAACCTGTTGAGTTGTCAGCAAGCGATAACCATGAGGAACCAGCAGTGGAAGAGCTTGAATTATGGATGTGAGATCCCATTGCCTGTATCAAGGAGATTATTGGCAATCCGGATTTCCATGGGGAAATGGCATACGCACCAGAAAAAGTGTATACTGACCGCGAAGGCAAAACTCGCCGATACGACGAAATGTGGACTAGCGATTGGTGGTGGAATACACAGGTGAGCATAATTAAAGATACAATGGGGGGGCACCTAACTTCTGGTAGAGCCGTTTGCCTACAGGAGCGACTATTGCGCCGGTGATCCTGGCGTCAGATAAAACAGAACTGTCCCGGTTTAAAGGGGACAAAACTGCATGGCCAGTATACCTTAGCATTGGGAACGTGTCAAAACACGTTCATCGTCAGCCTGGCCGTCATGCCTCAGTGCTACTGGGTTACTTACCAGTATCCAAATTAAATTCATTCGAGGACAACTCCATGGGCGGATACCGACTTTTCCACTATTGTATGAAAAGGATTCTTGAACCTCTGCTTGTTGCTGGAACGGAGGGAGTCGCGATGATGTGTGCGGACGGGCAAATTCGGCATGTGTTCCCCATTGTAGCAGCCTACATCGGGGATCACCCAGAGCAGTGTCTCGTGGCATGCTGTGCCAAAAACCGGTGTCCCAAGTGCCTTGTGCCACCTGACCAAAGAGGCACAAACATCCAATTCGCTACTCGCAGCCAGGCACAAACTACCCACATATTACATGCGCAAGCCACTGGCCAATACCCGCCCGAGTTCATCGCCCAGGGTCTTTGTCCCATATTTTCCCCCTTCTGGTCCATTCTCCCTCACTCAGACATTTTTGTCTGCATCTGCTCTGACATTCTACACCAACTCCACCAGGGTGCCTTCAAGGACTACATCAAGAAATGGTGCGCGGACATAGCTGGCAAGTCCAACTTGGATGATCGGTTGCGTGCAATGCCCTACTACCCAGGGTTGCGACATTGGAAGGACGGCATCTCGAAAGTGAAGCAATGGACCGGTAGTGAGCACAAGCAATTGCAGCGCGTGTTTCTTGCCTCACTCATCGGAACTACCACTCACCGCAAAGTTCTCATAGCTGCCTGCGCACTACTGGACTTCATCTACTTGGCACAGTACCAATCTCATACAGACGACACCATTTCAGCCCTCCAGCAAGCCCCTGATACTTTCCATGCCCAGAAGGATATTTTTATCGCCCTTGAGTGCCGAGAACATTTCAACATCCCCAAGCTGCACTCGCTCCTTCACTACGCTGACACAATTAGGCTGTTCGGTAGCCTCGACAGTTTGAATACAGAGAATTCGGAACGTCTGCATATTGATTATGCTAAGAAGGCATACCTCAACACCAATTGCAAGGACTATATGCAGCAAATGACAAGATGGCTCCAGCGTCAAGAAGCAGTCATTTGGTTCGATACGTACTTAGCATGGCGCAATCGTAAGTCAGGTTTCACTGTGAACACATCAAAGGATGTGGATATGGATTGGTTGGTTGCAGATGGTACTGATAGCCATGCCCCTGTTGCAATGACCCTCCCCACAGGCACTTGGTACCGAATATCCAACAGGCCACACTTATCCAAGAAGACCATTCATTATCTAGTTCAGCATCATGGCGCCGTCAAGTTCATCGATGCTCTCAAGGCATTCACCAGTACCTTGGCGCATGCTGACCGTTTCTTCAGACCGAATATCAATGATCGGTTCGATTGCTTCACTAATCTCGTCATTGGTCTGGAAGTCATGCAACATGTGGGCAGTGATTCTCAGGCAAGAGTTAGGTGCTATCTGCAGTGCTCCAATGGGCCTCGCAAGCCACCAACACCAGCTTGTTTCGACACAGTGCTGGTTACAACGGGTAATGAGGGTCATTGCCCTACTGGCTTACACGGTACTTTTTTCCTTCGTCTTTCACTCTGTATTGACTACCCTTATCATAGGATTGCGTGTGGCTGAGGTACGTGTCATATTCCGACTGCCACCTCACCTTGGACAGTGCTCAGAGCCACTGGTTTATGTGCATTTGTTCAACCTACTTGAACAGGTACACGGACCTTCGGATCTTCGAGCAATATAGGAGGGACATGTTATGAAGACACAACCGCTCGTGAGGTGTGTGGGGGCGGGTGGGTGGGTGGGCGGTACGTTGACAAATAGTATCTGTTTTCACTGTACTTATGTACCCAACAGAACACTTCGTACATCCTTTGCGACATGTTTCTATCTCACAATACAGAAGGGTTGAATTTTGTACCTACACCAAAGCACAACCTTGTAGTCGCAGTAGCACTGGTAGCGACTGATTTGACTGACGAGACTACGTGGGACATAAATGGTTACCATGTTACAACAGTAGTCTATGTAGAAATGTTACATACTATTCCATTCTCAGGTTAACAATGTCGCATAATGTAGTCTATATTACTGTGCCTGTTACTATAGCTGTTTACATTTTTTCCTGATGGAGTGCCGCGCCTGGCAATCCTATTTCATCCTGCGAGTCATTATCAGTGGGTGACTTGTGGGCTATGCTACCTCCTGCCTCCAGCAAGCCGGATTTGGTTGCCTGGTGGGAGTGAAGCTTGGGTGTCGCCGTGTTCTCAGCATCCCTAAGTCTGGCCAATGGGATTGTTGCCCATTTTGGGCAACTGTTTATGTTGTCAGAAGTTGTTGCGGTGTTCATTTCGGTGGTAGTACGTATGTGAAGCGAGCAGGCACAACTCAAAAAAAATTAACTGGTTGAGGTAGAATTACTAATATGATTATCTAAGTAAGCCCCGGCCCAAGGGCCCGGCTCAGGCTCAATAATTTCAAAGCCTGAGCCTTGGGCCCCCTTGGGCCCTTGTTCAGGGCCTGGCTCAGCCTGGCCCGGCTCAGGGCCTCAAAGGGCTCGAGGCCGGGCCTGGCACAACACTATGCCTTAACCAGAAGGAATTACATGATCAATGTATATATCCCCTGAAAGCCCTTTTCAAGGGCTATCTATCATTCTCTGGGACTATGAGCCTAGCATCAATGCTTCATGAGATATATATCAAACATTACAAATGTTACAATCATTGCAATATTTTCATTGCTCAGTGTATATAATATATGTGCAAACAACCAGTGAGCCCAAATCAACAAAAATTTTCATTGCCTTCCCAGACTGTCAGGTTGTGTCTTGGATGGGCCCAATATTCCCCAAAATGTGTCACAATGCCATCTATCATAACCTTCAATTTCTTAAGTTATCACAGTCTGCAACCCACTGTGTCCTGAAGCTTTCAATCGCACATGGAAACATGCCAAGTCTCATCATCTGGTGGCCGGTGCGCGCATTCTTCCCTTCTCGAAGATGAACCTGTGCTCAGTGACGTATGGTGGGGTCAAATTTCACTCTCGCAAAGGTGCCCTTAGCCCTTGCATGTCAAATAATTCCTTAGCTGTGTGTCGAGTTCTCCAATTCTCAGAAATTAATATACTGGATGTCGCATGGCAACTCTGCGTTGGGCAAGGGCATGTCCTGGGTCGTGGTGCTAATCGCGCCATATCTGTGGTTCCAGGTGACAAGACGGAATTGTTTCTAGGCAGGTGGTGACTCGGGTGTGAATGTGAATTATGTGAGTCTTCAAAGGACTGGATAGATTCTTTTTTAATATCTGCTCCCTGTGTTGACACGACCAAGGACAACGTGTGTCGAGCCCTTTACTGAGTCATGGAAGCCGCATGCAAATGGAACGGTCACACCAGATCCAATCGGGTTATTTGTTGCCAGCTGTATGAGCGCTGCGCCTTGTTCTGTCTGGGATGATGTATAAAGGTAATTAGTGTACTTGGTAACACGTCAGCTCATTCCTCTTCCTTATACGCTTGCAGTCTAGATTGTCTTTGACATTCAAAGACAATATACGAACAAGCCTTCGGCATCTCATTCAGCCATGCAAGAACGACAACCATACAAAGGATCCGCTCGAAAGCTGGTTCTGGCTTTCGATGTAGGCACCACTTATAGCGGTGTCTCATACAGCATTCTCGACCCGGGCGAACTACCGGTCATCTACGATGTTCAACAGTGAGCACCAACACATATTCCCACCCTGTTCATTATATTTATTACGCGTGAAGCTTTCCTGCTACAGATCATGTCGGTGGAAACCACAAGATACCATCCATCGCGTATTATGACACCAGGGGCGTTCCTCGAGCGTTCGGCAGCGAGGCCCTCCTGGGGAACGCAGTCGAGAAAGCAGAGGAAGAAGGGTGGACCAAGGCGGAATGGTGAGAATCCTCGTCTGTAAGCGTCCTCATGATTGACTAAAGGATGAGCCACCAGGTGGAAGCTCCATCTTAGACCTAGGACCATGGAGTTCAGCGACGTTAACGATCGAGATCTCCCGCCACTTCCTCCTAATAGGACTGCCATACAAGTTCTTGGAGACTTCCTGAGGTATCTCTTCCGATGTGCGAAGACCTACATTGAAGAAACTCACGCGGGCGGGAGCGACATGTGGGCATCATTTGGTGAAAATATTGATTTCGTTCTCTGTCACCCGAACGGGTGGGAAGGTTCACAGCAAGCACAGATACGGCGTGCAGCGGTTCTTGCAGGATTAGTTCCGGATTCTCCTGAGGGACAAGTTCGGGTTAGGCTAGTCACCGAAGGCGAAGCGAGCCTGCACTTCTGCCTGAGTTCTAAAAAGACAGCTGGTTCATTCAAGGTGGCACACGTGCTTGCGTTTAATGTTTGTAGCTGAAATGTCTTGTCAGGGAAACCAGGGTGTCATGATTATTGACGCAGGCGGTGGTACCATCGATGTCAGCTCGTACTACATGATCACATCTCCCTCCACCTTCCAAGAGATTGCTCCCACAGAATGTGAGGAAAACTACTATTTGGGTTGCTACCTTTATTGATAAACCGACTTAAAGGCCGCATGCAAGGGGCAGTATTCGTCACTAGGCACGCTCAAGAGTTCCTCACAGGTAAGCTATGAGAAAGGGATACGTGCAAATAACCTCATGATTATATTAGTGAAGCTTGCAAGTTCTAAGTTCGGGACCCCAGCTGACATCGCTCATATTGCGAGGGAGTTCGATAAGACAGCGAAGCTCAGTTTCAACAACGCAAGCAATCCATCTTATGTCCACTTTGGAGGCGTGAGGGACCGTGACCCCGCCTTCAACATCAAATCTGGACAGCTCAAAATTGTGGGGTAAGCGGTCCCTTATTAACTCAATCTCATTTGTATACTAACAGGATCCCGATTCAGAACTGATGTTGCAACATTTTTCGAACCGTCTGTGAGAGCAATTATCGCAGCAGTGGACAACCAACGAAGGGTGGCAACAAAGGACATCAGTGTGCGTCTACTCTAGACCGCCATACAAGGAGACTGATCATCTTCAGTCTATCTTCCTTGTTGGGGGCTTCGCTGCGAACGACTGGCTGTTCTCGAAGTTGCAGGAGCATATTAAATCGTTGAGGCTCAATTTCTGTCGCCCTGACGGACACACGTAAGTGAGACCCGAGTTCGAGTTGGCTTTACTTATGTATACTCTAAATAATGCTAGAGGCAAAGCGGTTTCGAATGGCGCTGTGGCCTTTTACCTCGACCACCGGGTTTCAGCGCGTGTTTCCAAACTCATGTACGGCACTCGATACTGCGTAGACTTTGACAAGGATAACGAGCAGCATAAACGTCGTGCTGGATCATTGATCACACGTCCTTCTGGGCGCAAGCTCATCCCAGGCGCGTTCTGCACGATATTGCAAAAGGTATTTGACTCATGGCTAGTGGTCTGTCGAAAACTGATGCAGGATGGAGGGAACAACGGTGTCGGAAACAAAGGAGTTCCGAGAAGAATTCATGAGAGAACTAGTCGATAAGACCCACTGTAACACGATCACTGACAGCATCGCCTGCTACCGCGGTAACGCAAGTAACCCTTTTTGGATTGATTCAGAACCAAGTGGGTATACGTAGTAAATCATCGTCAGCGTCAGCACTGACCTTGTCACTAACCCTCGCAGGGATGTTCACCAACTTGTGTACCGTTCGCGCGGATACTTCCAAAGTATCTAAAATGCTCAGCCCTCAATCTGGCGTCACGGGGGCGCAGTTCTACGTGCTGAAGTTCAGTATCGTATTACTGTTCGGTTTGACTGAGCTACAGGCACAGATCAGCTGGATGGAGGATGGTAAGGAGAAGAGGTAGGTCCTTTTCTAGCTTTAGTATGTCTAGTTACTGACGAACACTCAACAGGGGTCCTGCGACCGTCGTGTATGATCAGATTGTGGAGGAAGTCTAAGACATTCCATCATCATGTCACTCCTATTCCTAGTCGAATAGTATAGTCGAGGAATAGAATCGTGTGAGTCTTGGGTTCACCACGCATTCGGAGTGACTTAGGGAATCTCGGATCGTCTGAGACAATGTTCGTAATGTGGGTTTTGCTTGTGAGTGCCATTAGTGCTGTATGGATGCCCCTGCATCAGCGGGTAGAATTCCTCATTCGAAATAAAAGATGGGTGGGGATCTCGTATTCATACGGTATGGAAATGAATGCTTTGCACATCGAAAGTAAAGATGGTGCCAAGGGATAGGTGTGGCAGTGCAGTCACATATTACATAATCTGCAAAATTTCGGATATCACATAGTATTGGTTAGATAATCACCAACCTCTTGTTTATTTTCCGTACAGCATGCGTTTGTAGGTACCTCGGATCCGGCCGGATTCACAGCCTCAACCAGTGTGCTACTACTTCCCTACCATGAGCCTTGAATCGCCGTTGATACGGTGGGTGGATCAACCACTGCATCATGTGGTCTGGACTCTGGAGCCAAGGTTCAGTTTCGTAAATCGTGGCAAAGACCATGACCCACCCTCAATCTGATGATTACCAACACGGTGGGCGGTTGTCTCATAGCCCTCGCTTCGGTCACACATCGAAGCATGCCAGGTCTCGTTGTGCGCCCATTTGCCCCTTTACAGAGGTCAACCTGTGCTCAGTGACGTAGGTCAGGCCAACCCTAGCACAAGCAAAGTCTGCTTCCGGATGCCCTCAGCCCCGGTACGTCAATAATTCTTATTTAACACAAGCTCGTTGCCCGGATTGCTATATTCGAGACACATAATACATGGTTGGTTGTATCAGTGGTTCTTAAACGTCGTATGCTGACTTGTGCGACCACTTGGGGCGTTGGACGTGAGTTTGTCCTGGTCATTACTTTCGGACCAGCGGGCGATAAGGACACGCTGCACGATATACTTATCTCGGTTCCTGTGAACGGACTTTCTTGGCATGGCGCTAATCACGTCACTATCCGCAGTTCTACGCGATACGGTAGAATTCTTCCCTGAGGCAATGCTAACTCGTTGGTTTACTGATTTAGATGTGAACTTGAAGGTGTGAATCTTCGGAAGATCTGGTGCAGTGGGGCCCCTATTGATATCTACTCCCTGTGTAGATGCGATCGGAGGCAGCAGGCATCAGAGCAAGCCTTTCGCTGAATCATGGAAATCGTGTGCTAGTGACGGTTATGGGCTAGATCCGATCAGGTTGCTTGCTGTCAACCGTGTACAAAGGCAATGGGTGCACCCAATAGCGGCATCAATTCGTTCTTCTTTCTTGTACCCGCAAACGCGGTTTACATCGTCTTTACTATTCAAAACAAATACGCGAACCAGCCTACGATACCTTACTGAACAATGCCGGAAAGACAACCACACAAGGGGTCCGCTCGAAAATTGGTTCTGGCTTTCGACGTAGGTACCACGTATAGCGGTGTCTCGTACAGTATTCTCGACCCGGGCGAACCACCAGTCATCCACGACGTTCAACGGTGAGCTCTAATACATATTCTCGCCCTGTTCGTTATATTCATTACGCGTGAAGCTTTCCTGCCACAGATCACGTCGGTGGGAACCACAAGATACCATCCATCGTATGTTACGACCAAAACGGCGTTCCTCAAGCATTCGGCGGTGAAGCACTCCTCGAGAACGTAATTGAGGCAGCAGAGCAACATGGGTGGGTCAAGGCGGAATGGTGAG
Organism: Pulveroboletus ravenelii; assembly: GCA_038090235.1. Lineage (NCBI taxonomy): Eukaryota > Fungi > Basidiomycota > Agaricomycetes > Boletales > Boletaceae > Pulveroboletus > Pulveroboletus ravenelii. The sequence continues at coordinate 22,169 of JBBPMH010000198.1, read as the reverse complement.
AGTCTTCGTCTGTATATGCCACCTGTGGTCGACTAAAGGATGAGATACTAGGTGGAAGCTCCATCTGAGACCTAGAACCACGGAGTTCAGTGACGTTAAAGATCACGATATCCCCCCACTTCCTCCTAAAACGACCGCTGTGCAAATTCTCGGAGACTTCCTGGGGTATCTCTTCCGATGTGCGAAGACCTACATTGAAGAAACCCACGCGGGCGGGCGTGAGGTGTGGACATCATTTGGTGAAAACATTGATTTCGTTCTATGCCACCCGAATGGCTGGGAAGGTCCGCAGCAAACAGAGATACGAGAGGCGGCAGTCCTTGCAGGATTCATTCCGGATTCTCCCGAAGGACACGCTCGGGTTAAGCTAGTCACCGAAGGCGAAGCGAGCCTGCACTTCTGCCTAAGTTTTGAGAAGACAGCCAGTTCATTCAAGGTAGAGTACGAACCCGCATTCGATATACGTAGTTGAAATGCCTTCTCAGGGGGACCAGGGTGTCATGATTATTGATGCAGGCGGTGGTACCATCGACGTCAGCTCGTACTACATGACCACATCTCCCTCCACGTTCCAAGAGATTGCTCCCACAGAATGTGAGGAAAACTACCAATTGGGTTACTACCTTTACTGATGAACCGACTTGAAGGCCGCATGCAAGGAGCAATATTCGTCACCAGGCGCGCTCAAGAGTTCCTCACGGGTAAGCTAAGCGGAAGGAATACGTTCAAATGACCTTATAATCGTATTAGTAAAGCTCGTTGGTTCGAAATTCGGGACCCCGGACGACGTCACTCAGATGACAAGCGAGTTCGACAAGACAACAAAGCTCCGTTTCAACAATCCAGCCGAGCCATCATATATTCGCTTCGGAACCGTGAAGGATCGCGACCTCGCATACAACATCAAATCTGGGCAGCTCAAAATCCCGGGGTAAGTGATACTTTTATATACTCGATTTCCGTCTACTACTCACGCGGCTCCCAACTCAGAACCGATGTTGCGACGTTTTTTGAACCATCTATAAAGGCAATTATTGCAGCCGTAGATAATCAACGAAGGGTGGCGAGCCAGCCCATTAACGTATGTCTACTCAAGACCGCCATACAAGAAAACTGATAATCCCCAGTCCATCTTCTTTGTCGGAGGTTTCGCTGCCAATGACTGGCTATTTTCGAAGTTGCAGGAGCATATAAAACCTTTGAGGCTCAATTTCTGTCGCCCCGACAGTTACACGTAAGTGAGACTCACATGTTCGACTTGACTTTATTCAAGTACTTTCCAAATCCGTCAGAGGCAAAGCAGTCTCGAATGGCGCTGTGGCCTTTTACCTCGACCACAAGGTTTCGGCACGTGTTTCCAGATTCACGTATGGTACCCGTTGCGCCGTAGAATTCAACAATAAAGACGAGCAACATAAATCTCGGGCTATTTCTGCGATCCTGCGTCCATCAGGGCGCAAGGTCCTTCCAGATGCGTTCAGTGCAATATTACACAAGGTATCTAGTTCGTGACTAGTGATCACTTGAAGACTGATACAGAAAGGAAGGGAACAACGGTGTCAGAGGAAAAGGAATTCCAAAAGGAGTTTGTCACAGAAGGTGCGGAGAAGGCCTCCTGCGACACGATCACTACCGAAATCCTCTGCTACCGCGGCAATGCGAGTAATCCTCGCTGGACAGACTCCGAACCAGGTAGGTGGATATCGTGTGACGTTGTTAATGATCGTCGGTGTCAGCGTTGACAACCTTCGCAGCAATGTTTACCAACTTGTGTACCATTCACGCGGATACTTCCGAAGTATCCAGGACGCCCAGTCCCCGATCCGGTTTCGCAGGGATGCAGTTCTACAGGCAGAAATTCAGTATCGTGTTGATGTTCGGGTTGACAGAGCTGCAGGCGCAACTCAGCTGGATGGAGGACGGGCAAGAAAAGAGGTAGGTCCCTATCTAGCTTTAATCGGTTTGGTCACTGACGAGCAATGAATAGGGGCCCTGCGGCTGTTGTGTTTGATCCGATTGTGGAGGAGATCTGAGGCATTCCATCATCATATCACTCATAGTCGGACAGTAAAGTCGTGCATCAGAGCCCCACGCGTTGTACGCATGTTTGAGAATGGCATTCCTTATAGTCGGAAATAAATGCAATTGCCACCGACCCGGATTATTCTTATCAAGTCAATACTTTACGCCGAGTGCTCCCTACAATGGGCCATCATGACGGACTTCTAGCAGCGCCTATCACTGGAATGAATGAGGTACACGATGTTTCCTCACTGCCCAGGGGAAGGCCGAGAACAACGTACGGATGCTTCCGGGAGCGAGGTGTGGCCTCATGACGGGGGCCAATCACCCAATGGCCGCCCACAGCTTTTCGAAGGAGTCACACACGCATCATACAGCATGCCCCCCACAGGGTTGAACCCAATCTGTGCGCCGCAGTGCGCCGCAAATGGCTAATAGTGACTGCTAGTATCACGCCGCTGCAAGCTTGAACGAGCTTCAGTTGGGAGGTGCCTCGAACCCGTCGACTCTTGCCCTTACGCTGTTCAAACATTAGGTTTTTCCTATCGCATTTTCGATCTACTTCAAGTCTTCTGGCGCGGCGCTTCATGGGAGCCAGCTTCTTCGAAAACCTGATTGGCGTACTCAGCCTTTTCGGTGGCGGCGGGCCAGAGGACGGGGAACGGTGGCCCAAAGAGGCGGCGGAAGAAATCCAGAAGCTGAAAGAGCAGCTTGCTCAGCTCGAAGCTTCCCACGAGAGAGCCGTTGACGACATCTTGCAGTCACTCAGGCGGGAGCAGGAGGACAACGAAGTGGCACAACAGTCCCTCAAGAATGAAAAAGACAACGCTCTGATTCGGAGCCAGCTACTGGCCGAGGAGCTCGATGATCTGAAATGTCAGCTACGGAGCAAGGACAATGAACTCGAGAACCTTCGGAATGAGCTCCAGCGCCCACGGGAGCCAAGATACGAGGAAGCATCACACCATGCGGGAGTCGAAGAAAACCAGAAGCCAACGGAGCGACTCCCCCGGCTCAGTGCATCCCGCCGGAGAACCGATGATGATCTCTTTACCCTCTCGCAGTCGTTCAAGCGAGAACAGGAGGATGAAGCGGCGACACAACAATCCCTACGTCGAGAGGGAGATGAACACGATAAAGCTTTTTCGCAGGACCGGAGACACCTGGAAGAGCTCGACAACCTGGAGCGTCAGCTAGAGAGCAAGGACGTTGAGCTCAAGAACCTTCGGGACGAACTCCAGCATTCGCAGAGGTCGAGGTTAGAGGAAAAATTACTCAAAGGGGCAGAGGAAGACATCCGGAAGCTAAAAGAGCAACTCAGCCAGCTTACAGCGTCCCACCGGAAGGCTGTCGATGAATCTTCCACCCTCTCGCAGTCGCTCAAGCGGGCGCGGGAGGACACAGGAACGGCTCAACAATCCCTGCGCCGAGAGCGAGAAGAAAAGGAAAGAGCTCTCTCACAGAGCCAGCGACAAATGGGGGAGCTCAAGAACCCTCGGAACGAGCTCCAGCAATCGCAGAGGTCGAGAAACGAGAAATTACTCAAAGTGGCAGAGGAAGAAATTCGGAAGTTAAGAGGGCAGCTCAATCAGTTTACGGCGTCCCACCGGAAGGCTGTCGATGAATCTACCGCCCTCTCGCAGTCGCTCAAGTTGGCGCAGGAGGACGTGGGAGCGATCCAGCAGTCCTTGCTCCGAGAGCAAGAAGAAAAGGATAAAGCTCTCTCGCAGAGCCAGCGACTGATGGGAGAGCTCGGCGGCCTCAGAAAACAGGTAGAGAGCAAGGACGTTGAGCTCAAGAACACCCAGAAGGAACTCCAGCACTCGCAAATTGAGCGTGGCGAACTCAGCACTCTCCTCGAGGCTCGTAGCCGTGAGTTGAAGGGTGCTCAGGTCTACCTCACCAAGGCCGATACGCTCTCTGGCGCCGAAGCCATTGCTCTGGTCGACGCTCTTAACGTCGAGATTTTGCAGACCTCTGCCTTCATTTCTGATTCCTTTGGCTTTGCACCCCAATCAGAGCGCGCAGCCGAGATAATGGAGGCCGGCGCCAGAATAGGCGCGTTCATGGGTGCCACCTTGGCACATCTGCTCGGCACCGTGATGCATGCCGACGACCCACTCCTCGTACAAATTGCACTGCAGGGAGCCATCGTCGAGTTTTCGCGCTATATTATCATGAGTTGGGACTTTGACGGTTTCCAAGTCAACCAGCCACTGGGAATGCTCTACGACGGCATTCGTGAAACAGGTGAACTACATCTTTTCATTGCATTACTTGCACTGACGTCTACACAGAAACGCAAGCAGTAAGTGGACGCTGGCGCGCCCTGACACGTGCGCACGCACAGAAAGTGGCCCTCCAAGGTGACCTTCATGCGGCAATAGCTGCCCCTATCTCCGATGCGCTGGTCACCATCCTTGCCGCAGCAGGATGCACGAAGAGCTACGAGGAAATTCACCAGACGTTCACGCAAAACTTTGGTGAACGAATTTCTAATATCATCAAGATGGCATTACGATTGAATCAGGCACTGGGTGAGGAGGTGACGTCAGCTGATCTGGGGCCCGTCAATGTGACTTCGGGTGAAATGTTTGATGGAGCTACCATGGCTAATTTTGAATCGAGTGGAGAAGACTTGGAAGGGCAAATCGTGCTATGTACGACCGCATTGGGGCTGCAGAGGTCGGAGAAAGTGGTGCAGGGAGATGTCGAGTTCAAGGTCACCACACTCTTGAAGCCCAAGGTAGCACTTACATCAGTAGCCAATGGCCTGAACATGGGTGAAGGGTGATTCTTCTTGTCAGGATGATCAGAAGTATTATATATAGCGGCAATTTAGTTTTCGTTTGTTTATAAATTAGATTGTTTCAAGGCGTGTTTTGTGTGTTTCCGGTGCTGACGGGTGTTGCGGCCAAAGTGTTACCTGATAAACAAGTGGTGGGCACTCGACTTGAAGGAAGGTGATCACCGATTATGTATCAGTATACCACCGTCGGCACGAACCGCTCAGACTACACAGACCGCCACAGTTATTGACGAGGACAGGTACATACGTACCACCATTTCGTGCGATGTTGAACTTGTACTAACTTCGGGCTTCACGAGGTAAATTATTTGATGTAGACTGCGGCCCAACTAGGTCGCAGAAACGTCAGCCCAAGTCCTGGCCGCTACGATCGAAGTTGGTGTCCACTAGCTAATCGTCCGACGCGGCCACGCGCAGTTGGCAATGGTGGGAACAACATATTGCATGGGCATAGGTAATGGGCGTGCCTGGAGCCTTGCTCGAAGGGGTTTCGGGCGAACCTCGTCACCCTCTCTTCATCCTCTGAGCTGCTACGCCGCCGAGTCGTGCTCAGCACGTCAGCACCGCTACCATAACTAACGCAAAGCCTGTCGTATCTTTCGTGGCGTTTCCTGTGTTCTGAGCACATTTGTAGTAACTCAGCCACCGATTGCCATTTTTACGTCTAGTCTTGTCGGTCATTTACGGCCACGAAATCGGAAAATGAGGAAGAGGTCATCGTAACGGACGTACTCAAAGAAGAGAACGAGAAGCCTGAGTCCATACTTCGACGACAGGATGCCACAATGCTTGCTTGCGAACCGCCGATTGTTCTTTCGTTTTAGACAGCGGTGGATGAGAGATGTTAGATAGGGTGAGAGGGGAGGGGGAACTATACGAACTGGGTTCCCCCTTCATCGACGAAATGCAGAATGCGATAATCACTTGAAGTCCCGGCTCATAGAGATGTTATGCAATTTGCGCTGGTGCTGCCAAGTGTCTATGGCATGATGGCACTCGACGTCTGATTCGACAGAGACATTGTTTGCTATGTCCAGTTCTGGCAGAAAAAACAGCCTCGACAAGGAATGCTATACTTGTTTCTGGTATGGCCCGCTGTCTGATCGCAAAACGTGATTAGGGGATGGCATATCGCGTGATCCGGCGCGTGACCTCCACCCTTGTCGCCATCATGGATGGTGATATCGATGCAAGGGAATGACCCATGTAATGAAGGGGCAGAAAAGGGCGCCGGATTGGAATAGTGAAGTGGAGTAAATGAAACCACCCAATGAAATAGAAAGGGGCAAGAGCGCGAACGCCGTTTTTTCACGCGTTCATCATCGCATAGCCATAACGGATCGCCATATGCAACGCTAGCCAAGAGGACACAACGCACCTCGGATATCTCGATGGAAATCGGCGTACCATTCGTATTGGCATGTTCCATGTAGCGTTTCAAGTCGATGTCCAGAAACTCGAACACGAGAAAGAGCTTCTGGTCCGCATGCACAATGTCCAGCAGTCTACACCCAACCACATGCTTACCACGCATGTACACGCAAGTCTGAAGGCGAATGACGCACCTGACGATGTTGTCATCCTTGAGCTCTTTCAACAAACTGATTTTGCGAATGGCAGTACTCGGAACACCTTCGTCCTCTGCTTCGAGCCGTATTTTCTTGAGTGCGACGATCTGGTTGGTGGCCACATCCCTCGCCGTGTTGACGACGCCGTACATTCCTATACGCGTGTGGCACGGGAGATAGGTGCCCCACACCACATGAGAGAAGTAACAGCGAACAGCGAGGAAACGCATACCTTCGCCTGCAGGGAGTTCGCGCCGTACAAGAGGGTCATTATTCACGATTCATGGTGAATTGCAGTGTAGTACGCACCGACTTTTTCGATCTTGGCGTAGCTGAGGTATGACCGAGGAGAGATATCAGCACCGTCCAGCACAACGCACGAGCCGCAAACCGATCCATATGACTCAAAGGGATTCCAAGAGTGCGACGAGGAGAGCAGTGATGATGCGGGAACGAAGAAAAAAAATGGAAAGGGAGTACTGGACGTTAAACACGTACGGGCGGCCAAGTGAGCCAAACTAGATTGATTATTCAAACTGGCTTGAATCAACTGCCTCTGCGCCAGGTGCGACAACACGTTGGCACGTGGCCACTTCCAAGTACTCGGACGTGAGTAAAACAGGTCCTTCACTTGCCCTCACACCGGCCTCGGCCAGTTTTCCTGTCCATCCTGCCGTCGTATGCGCGTGATATCCATCATCAATGTGCTGCCCTGGCCAGGGCTCGCCTGTCGCCGAATCAATTGTTAGGTTCTGTAGATATCACACTACTCACTTCTAGCAATAATGTCCACGTCCACGTCCACGTCCACGCCATCGTTCTCTTCCTCCGATTCCCACCTGTCAGTCGGTGCAGCGCCAGGATTCTTGGTATGATCCACAGCAAGATCGCCTATGAACCGATTCAGTGATGCCTCTTTGACATCTTGCAGCAATTTCCCGTAGACAGCGCGGGCGCGGGCAAGTTCCGAAAGGTATTCCCGAAATCCAGCAAGTGTATGAGCCATGCAACTCGAGATGCTCATGATGCACACGACTAAAAGAAGGCCAAAACGAAACTGACAACTTACTTTTCGTACGTGTCCCTGCACTCAATGACAACTACAAATACCTCCATTTCGTCACCTGTCAGGTTGGAAACACCCAGTCTAGCGACATCACCATTACATTCTCCCACCGGCCCCAAGACTCACCTTGAGGTGCTTGTAAAATTCATCCGGAACCAGACTCGTGCCGTTCATCAAGCTGTTCATGTACGTCAGCTCCCCATCTGCATCCCGTGATCCTGAATGGGATGCTAATGGCGCCTGAAATGCTTCAAAATCCTGCATTCACTCGACTGTGAAGTCATGTGGCACACCACATTCGTTTTGTTGAATTAATAAACGAGAGTTCCGTCTTATATACTGTGAGGAGGAGGGGAGATACAACGTCTGTCCGTTGAGAATCTGAGAGTAGACACGTACCTGCAAGCATACAACATGTTTGACATAAAAGTTGCGGGTGCTGTCATCCGCGGCGTGTCGACAATGTACGCCACAACGGATGGAAATGAGGACGCGACAGCATCAGTAATGAAGGTCCCCGATGCGGACCAGGTGAAGATCTCAATCTGACCTGGCGTGTCGAGTATGACATGACCATCAACCACGACATGAGAGCTCGGGTCGTTCCGTGACAGAGGAAAGGACGCACTCGACAGTCTCGGACCGCTTTTCCATCAGCTCCAGCACTTGATTAAAATTGGTTGTGAACAGGTTCAGCGCCGTCAAGATCCCACCGTCGGGACTCAAATTACACCTCGTCAAAAAACGTTGTTCCTCATATGAAAAAAGGGAAACGGTGACACATACTGTTTCATGACCTCTTTGTGATTCACCGTATCGCGAATGTCGATGTTGGGTTCGAAGGGGACATGCGCCACTGCGGGATCGAGATTGAGGATATAGGGCGGACGCAAGGGGTGGACGGTGTGCAGGTGGGAGTTGACGTTGAGGCGCTGTACAAAGGTCGATTGGATGAAAACATGTAGGTGGTTATATTGATCTATTTGAGAGGAAGCACTAAGGGTCTGTCACTTAGTCATCTGTCCGTTCGTCAGCTTGTATCACACTGACACGTTTTAGCGACGTCCTGCGCGCTGGGAGATGCAAAGAGGCGAGGAGAAGTGAGGAAGACACCTCGCTTGCTCATGCACATGCGCGGACTAAACTCTAGCACGTGATTAGCCCAGAGTGGCACTTGCCTCGACGATGTACAACATGTAATTAACATTTCCATTTCTTAGCCCTTAAGTCCACATCCTCACAACCTCCTGTGCCCATCGTTACCTCGTCTGCTATTACTTCGTACAATACAGATTACAACTTGTCTGTTTCAATCTACTAATAGGCTGACTGCTTTTATTTCATCCGCGTGGGCCGGTTCATGTGCATAGTCAAAGGAATGCAGACGTCTGCAGAATTTCGACGTTGAGAGCATCGACCAGAGAAAAAACTTCGGCGCCAGACAGCGCATCGGCTTTCGTGAGGTAGACATCATTCTCAGGAAACAACAAACTCGCAGTGCTTCAATACAATTCTGATCTGCCACATTTGCGCTCGCAGTGGGCCTTCCCTACAAAGGGTACAAGTCGCGGCTTGTCCAGAATTCACTGGCAGGATCCGTAGAAAAAACTTGCAAACGAAGACGATCATACAAGACAAGACAACAGCGGACAATGGTGCAGAATCGCGTAAAGGACATAAATACGCCAACGACTCTCGGATTGCCGACCAAACGTTGCTCACTCGTCCAAAATATCAATGACTGTCTCGAGCGCGACCTTGGGCTTGAGCAGGACTTTCGTCTCCCACTGTTTCTCCCCAGTCATTCCCACACGCATCTTCTTCGTCAGACCCAGGTCTGTCGCACAGAGTACCCTAGGAATCCTGTTTCTTCTTGCCCTCACAGGCCTCCCGCTATCGTACGAATCCTCCATCGTCGCCAAGTCGAATGCAGTCGCTGGCGGGACCGTTGTCACCTCGAAATCACCCGAGGTAACGTCCTCGCCAATAATCTTGTTCACACGCATGGCTAGGGAGGCTAGGGAGGAGAGTTTGTGGCCAAATTTGGAAGAGAGGGCCAAGGCAACATCCGATTTTTGGGCATTGCATCTAGTAGCGAGGAGGATGTCACTGAGACAAGAGACTATGTTATTCGTGATCCGGAGCGCAGTCTGCGACTCATCCAGTGGCGCCGACGGGACATGCGCACGCGTGATGGCGCGCCAACGGCCGGCGATCGTCTGTACCTCTGGTCGTGCTCGTGAGCATTTTCGGTACGTACTTTTTTCATTGAGGAACAACTACTCACCTTTGTCATGCACGCTATGGTAGATCGCATCGATAAGTTGGTTTTGGTTCTCGTCTCCGCCAATGATCCAAGCGCGTGCGATCCAGCGTAAGTGATACGTCAGACACGCCTGGAACGCGATCTGTATCAAAATGGGATCATCCTTATGCCTTCTCGCGCCGAGGAAATGGACCATAGCGTCTCCGATAGCATCCGATGCTCGTGCGCAAGCCGCCAATTGTTCATTCGTTCTCAACACCTGCGTCGTCGTCTCACGGAAAAATAACTCGGCCACAGACTCTGCCATGAATGCAGTACTCTGCATCACTTCCGCATTAAGCCTCTGGAGCGTACTGGTGATCTTAGTGCCAGAAAACGCATCAGCCCATCTGAGGAAACTCTCCGCGCCTTTAGGCCCCGAGATCCGATCCTCCAGGTGCGTCAAGAGATGATTAAACTCCTTCTTCAATGCTGATGACTCCTCTCGCACACTCTGAAGTTCCTTGCTTTGAATGTCCAGACGCTGCTTGAGCTCAGCAGTGGTCCGGTTCGAATCCTTCGCATTGGAGAGCTCACGGCGAAGAGCCTCGATCTCATGACGGCTTTCGTCCAGCTTAGGAGTATATACGTCGAGCAATTCCCTGACTTCTTGCAGTTCTGAATGGGCCCGCGTACGATCACGGTTAGCTTCCTCGAGCGCTGCTTTCAACTGTTCGGTTTCCCTCGTGTGCGCTAGCTTGAGTCGCTCGGTTTCCGCATTAAGATTTTCTCTGATAGACCCCACCTCCCCCTTGTGCGCCTCCCCAGCGGCATTCAACTCTCCTCTCAGCTTCTCCACCTCGTAGTGCATCTTGGAGCACTGGTGTTTCATTCCTTCCCGTGTGGTGTTCACCTGTTCAATCTCTTTTGCATGTGTTGTCTTGAGCTGCTCGATCTCCGCATTGAGGTTTCCATTCGCATCCTTCGCATTGGAAAGCTCACGACGAAGGGTGTCTATCTCGCGGAGGCTTTCATCCAGCTTTGGAATATGTGCGTCGAGCGATTTTCTAGCTTCTCGCATCTCCGAAAGTGCCCGCGTTTGATTACGCTTGGCGTCCTCGAGCGCCGTTTTGAGCTTTCCGGTCTCATTTGCGTTCGCCAGCTTGAGCCGCTTGATCTCTGCATCGAGATCCTCTCTAACAGACTCTCCGTCTTTCCGTACGCGCTCGCGATCAACGGTCAGCCGCTCAACCTGTTGAGCGTGCTCCTGTAAGCCCATTTTCAACGTCTCCAGCTCCACCCTGTGCACATCGCGGGTAGTATTCAGTTCTCTCGTCAACCTTTCCACCTCGGATTGCGTCTTGAAATGTTCCTGTTTCATAGTCTCCTGTGCAGTGTCCAGTTGTTCCATTTCCTTTGCATGCGATAGCTTAAGCTGCCGAATCTCTGCATTGAGATTTCCATTCAAATCCTTCGTAATGGAAAGCTGACGGTGAAGAGCATCTATCTCGCGAAGGCTTTCATCCAGCTCGGGAATGTGTGCGTCAAGCGATTTTCTGACGTCCCGGAGTTCTAAATGGGCCTGCGTTCGATCACCGTTGGCATCCTCAAGCGCCGTTTTGAACTGTTCGGTCTCTTTTGCGTGTGCTGCTTTGAGCCGCTCGATCTCCACACTGAGGTTCCCTCTAATAGACTCTCCGTCTTTCCGTCCGCGCTCGTGCTCAGCGATCAGCTGCTCAACTCGTTGAGCGTGCTCCTGCAAGCCCGTTTTCAACCTTTCAACCTCCCCCTCGTGCGCCTCACCAGCAGCATTCAATTCTCCCTTCAGCTTCGCCGCTTCGGTCTGCATCTTGGAGTGCTCCCATTCCATTTCTTCGCGCGCGGTATCCAGTTGCTCTGCATGTTGCCGAAGTGTGGTTTTGAGCTTCTCATTCTCCTCCTTGAGTGTGTCCACCACAGCGACAGTGGCCACGCCGGGCTCCTTCTCCTCTTCCCCTTCAACCAGCTGACGTAATCGATCCCTCTCCTCATGGGACTGAAGAGGCGGGGGTGGGAGCCACTCGTGCACGCTCTCTGGGTTGCGCTGTGACGCCTCGAGTTGCTGACGTAATCGGTCCCCCTCCCTCTGCCGGTGGGCAGGTGGGGCTAGGGACGGTGTCCAACGTGGGTGGCCATGTTCAAGGCGCTCAAAAGTAGCCTCATCTTTGACGTCAGATAACCGAGACGATTCATGTTTGAAGTCCATCCATTGCGCGTCGTGTGCTGGATGGGGTGAGTATTCAGGGATTGTGGTAATGGTAGAATTAGGTGCGAGAGGCGTAGGTCTCAGTAGACTGTTCCGCCTCGAGGTCGAGGGCCAGAAATTAGCCAACATCGTGGTGTCCAAGTATTGGGATTTCTAGTGGACAAGTGGGAGGGGAGGACGCACACAATGGTGCGGGAAAAGTAAACGACGCGTAACAAGTGACGGTTTGCAACTAGATGGGCGGCAAGACTAGGCGTGAAGATGATTCGTTCCGGACGGTGGCTGGTTACAGAGGTCGCTGCGAGTGTGTTCAGACGACAGAAGAAGCCTCCGAGGGCGCGAGAGGCTTTACCTTTGGAGACGATGGATGTATTGAGCTCGACTCGGTAACTGAGCGGATGAAGGTGGATATGCTCGCGGTTGAATTCTGCGTCCAGACACTCCTTCAAGCGCAGGTCCACACCTGTCCTAAGCCACATGTTCCATGCCCTGCATCCCTGCCACCTGCATTACACGCGTTTTGGATGTTGTGACCATCCGCAACTAAGCTTGAGGCAACAACCTCATCATCACAGTCACAGAAGCCCTGGTCGGCGCTCAAACGCTTCTAAATCTCTGAAGAGTCTAGGTGTAATTAGACCTCGGCCTTCATAGAACGATAGAGATGTTACCTCGCAAAGCCCGAAGCTAGTACAATACTGTAGCCAATTGTAACGTGTATCATTCGGCCATGCTTGCTGTTGACATCCAATTGAGTGCATATGCAGCGAACTCGGACTAGGGTATAGCACGGGTAGGAGTGACACCGTGTGTACGGAGTGCGAACCGAGTTCATCGAAGCAGGTGACTAAGCATTCACTAAGCTTGGTCGGATGCACTCCATGACTCCCGGGACTCGGTTTCGCTCATCCCTCGCGGAGTATCACTGATCACTCTCGTAGCTGTACGATTTCCGAATCGCGTTTCGTCCGCGCATATGCCTGAGCATACTTGTTGGCCTCCATGCCTGGTCATTCTCGGACATGAAGAAGCTAGGAACGCTGAGATCACCTTGCAACAGCAAGAAAGTCCTAGTCATGTGAGTGGACACAAGCACCTGTTTCGTGTTCAGTCAAAGAGCACCTAACCCCACTGTCCCTGGTGAACTCCAGAAATAAGCATGAGGCGAGTCGGACAGTGACGCTTTGAACTAACCGAGCTTGTCACTTACACGATAAAAAGATTCGACTTGCCCTGCAGAATAAGCCATCAGTGCTTCGACTCTCACAGATGTCCAACTCTGCTACCATTGTTGGTGCTCTGAAGCCCGTCGAGAATCACGATTACTAGTGGTGAGTTCGCTCGACCGAGCACCTGTAGTTCACTAATTGGGACGTGGAACTGGGTCTTGACGGCCTTTTCTGTTCTTAAAAGCTCGTTTTGCAGACCTCCCCCCCGAACCAGATGCGATTCGGAGTGTTCGGAGTGAGCATGAACAAATATGAACACTTGGAGAGCATTTTTGCGCCGCGAGAATCGCCAACAGTGAAGTCGTGAGTAGCCTGGTGCACTAGAGTTTCCCTCAACACTCTACCGCCTGCTACGATATGAATGCACAACGTGTAAGGCGCCACTTTTACTTTATGGCCCTTCACACCTTTACAACTGTTCTTATGTGCGCCGTTTTGCCTTGTCCCCGATCCTTTTGTACAGTACAGATTACACGTTTATCGTTTCAACCTGCGAATCTAGTAATTTATCCACCACTCTTCGTCGTCTGACCAAGCTCAGGTATCTGCTGCTATCTGCAAACCGTCGTCGCCCTCTTCTGGATCCTTTATCTCGTTACACCATCCACGGCGTCAACTACCGATTCAACTGCTACCTTGGGCTTCAAGAGTGTGGTGGTCTTAAATTCGAATATGCCCTCCCGCGCTACTTTCTCTGATCTCTGCATGCCCAGTGCGGTCGTGCACAGTACAACTTGCCCTTTCGAATCCTCCCCACGTGACTCGAAGTTGGCCATTGTAGCTTCGTCGAACTTCTCTCCCGAAGTCACATTGACAGGCCTCAAGTCAGCCGACGTCACCTCTTCACCCACCGTCTTATTTAATCGTAACGCCATCTTGACAATATTAGAAATGTGTTCGCCAAAATTCTGCGTAAATATGCGATAGGCTTGCTTGTAGCTTTTTGTGCATCCTGCCGCGATAAGGATGGCGACAAGTGTATCGGAGATACGAGCAACCATCGTCGCGTGCGGGTTGCCTTCTTGCAGAGCTACCCTCAGTGCGTGTGCACGTGTCAAGGCACGCCACCGACCACCTACTGCCTGCGTCTCTGTGTAGACGTCAGTACGAGTGATGTGGTGAAGAGATTGGACTTGACCTGATTCCCGGATCCCATTATAGAGCTTTACGAGTGGCTGCCGGGCTTGGAGATCATCAAAATCCCAAGTCGTGATGATCCGGTACGAAAGCTCAACTGCGGCACTTTGCAGTGCGATTTGCACGAGGAGAGCGTTATCGCCATGCGATACGGTGCTAATCAGATGCGCCAAGGTGGGGCCGACGAACTCGCGCATCCTAGCGGCAGCCACCCTCACCTCCTCTGCGTACGCTGGTTTGCGTGCAAAGTCAAAGGAATCAGAAATGAAGGCGGATGCCTGCAGGATCTCGACGTTAAGAGCATTGACAAGACCAATAACTTCGGCACCGGAGAGCGTATCGGCTTTGGTGAGGTAGACCTGAGCACCCTTCAACTCACGGCTGCGAGTTTCGAGGAGAGTGGCGAGTTCGTCATGCTTTATCCGTGACTGTTGGAGCGCGTTCCGGAGGTTACTGAGCTCGGCGTCCCTGCCCTCTAGTTGATGTCTGAGGCTACTAAGTTCGCCCGTCAATCGCTGGTTCTGCGAAAGAACTCTACCCGTTTCATCCTTCTCCCGACGCGGGAACCATTGTGTCGATGTCTTATCCTTGAGCGACTGCGAGAGGGTAGTGGATTCATCAACAGCCCTCTGGCGAGACGCCCTGAGCTGTTCGACCTCTTCCTTGAGCTTCCGGATTTCTTCCCCCGCCCCCTTGAGTGACTCTTCCTTGTGTAGGGGGGTGTTCCGGAGATGCCTGAGCTCAGCTTCCTTGTGATCTAGTCGACGTCTGAGGCCGTCGAGTTCCGCCGTTAGTCGCTCGTTCTGCGAAACGGCTCTGCCCTTTTCGTACTCCTCTCGACGCAGAGACCGTCGCGTAGCTGCCTTGTCCTCCTGCTCTCGCTTGAGCGACTGCCAGAGGGCGGCGTATTCATCGACAGCTCTACGGTTGGATTCTTCGAGCCTGGCGATTTTGCCTCTTAGCTTCCAGTTTTCTTCGTCTGCCCTTTCGAGCAATCCCTCTGTGCCCCCCGTCGTCCTGCCACCGTGCCTTGGAAGTAGGTAAGACGATATGGGGATGTGTGCTTCATGCGTATGTGACCTGGACCTGTGGGGAGGCATCATTGGGAGGTGGACGCTGTCGAGGCTGGTCATATGTACGGTCTGGGAACAGCCCAGATGAATGGCCCAGTGGCGCACCCTCCTGGAGTCCTAGAAATAGTCAGTTCTCGTTGCTGAACACGTGGTGTCGGCGCTTCCTGTGGGAGTTCAAGAATCCTTCAATTGCCACACGTATTTCACTTCGTTGGTGGACGGTGGACGGTGGACGGTGGACCATCATTACGGTCCATGCAGTCCATGACCGGTCTTGGCGCATTTTTTTTGCCCTCATATCAGTCGCCGCGCCGCAGCCAAATCCAATCTGGTTCGAAGCGCAGATGTACCAATGCATACAGCTCACAAGAAAGAGGTTCCACGCCTCGATCCATCAAGTATATAGTGATAGTGATTGACCCGACTCTGCAGTCCGGTACTCACGCCGGACTTTCTACTAGCCATCCGTAGACCATACTATTCGACGGTTCCGACTATGAGTGACATGGTGATGAAATACCTTAGACAATCGCATCAAAAACGATAGTCGCAGGACCCCTGTTGAATATTCGTCAGTAGCTAGATCAATTATAGCTGGAAAGAGTTTAACCTCTTTTCTTTACCATTCTCTTTCCAGCTGATCTGCGCCTCCAGCTCAGTCAACCCGAACTTCAACACGATACTGTATTTCAGCTCGTAGAACCGTGCTCCCGCAAGACCGTATTGGGGACTGAGCGCTTTGGATAGTTTGGAAGTGTCCGCATGAATGGTGCATAGTTTGGTGAACATCCCTAAGATTGATGACGGGGTCAGAACTGACACCGGTGATCGTTCATAATTTCACACAACGTATACCTACCTGGTTCTGAATCCATCCAACGGGGGTCAGTCGCATTACCCCGGTAGCAGAGAATATTCGTAGTGATTTTGTCCCAGGCCTTCTCTACTCCTTCTTCACTGAATTCGTGTCGAAAGTCCTTTGTCTCCGACACCATTGTTCCCTTTCTTCCTGCATCAGTCTTTGATGGACAACTAGCCAGGGGCTTTACCTTGGGCAATATCACGGTGAACGCGCCCGGAACAAATTTTCGCCCCGAGGGGCGTGTGCCAACAGACGCAGCTCGAAGTTTATGCTGCTCGTCATTCTTGTCGAAGTCTCTGCTTGACCGAACACCATAGGTGAATTTGGAAACACGTGCCGAAACCCGGTGGTGGAGGTAATATTCAAGAGCGCCATTAGCCACCGCTTTTCCTCTGGAGGATTTAGGCTATACGTGAGTGAAGCCAAGTCGACCTTAGATCTCACTTACGTGTTTCCGTCTGGGCGACAGAAATTGAGCCCCGACATTTTGACATATTCCTGCAGCTTCGAGAACAGCCAATTGTTGGAGGCAAAACCTCCAACGAGGAAGATGGACTGGCAATCATCAGTCTCCTCCTATGATAATCCAGAGTAGACATACATTAATGGGCTGGGTCGCCATCTTTCGTTGATTTTCGATAGCTTTAATAATTTCTCTAACAGAAGGTTCAAAGAAAGTTGCGACATCGACTCTATTTAGAAGCCTCATGAGTATGCGGGTGAGATCAAGTATAGTGAATCATTACTTACCCCGGGATTATGAGCTGTCCATTTTTGATGCCGAATGCAGAGTCATGATCCCTCACGGCTCCAAAGTGGACGAAAGATGGCTCAGCAGGATTCCTGAAACGAAGCTTCGCTGTCTTATCAAATACACTTGCAATGTGAGCGATGTCTTCTTTGGTCCCAAATTTGGAATTTGCGAGTTTCTCTAATACAATCATGAGCTCAATGAACGTATCCCTTTTTCCTTGCTTACTCGTGAGGAACTTTTCAGCGCGTCTGGTAATAAATACCGCTCCTTGCATACGGCCTACAAGCCCACTCATCAGTATATGCAGTCACATTGGAGTTCTTCTTACACTCTGTGGGAGCGATCTCTTTGAACATGGAAGGAGATTTGGTCATGTGGTACGAGCTGATGTCGATGGTCCCACCCCCTGCATCAATGATCATGGCGCCCTCGCCTTCCTGAAAGGACCCTTCAGCTACACACATCGAACACAATTTCGTACGCTACCTTGAATGAACCAGCTGTCTTCTGAAAACTCAAGCAGAAGTGCAGGCTCGCTTCACCCTCAGTGACTAGCTTAATCCGCTTTTGTCCTTTAGGAGAATTCGGAACCAGTCCTGCAAGAACTGCTGCCTTCCGTATCTGCGCTTGCTGCTGGCCTTCCCACCCGTTCGGGTGACTGAGAACGAAATCGATATTTTCCCCGAATGACGCCCACATGGCACCCCCATTCGCATGAGTTTCTTGGACGTATGTCTTCGTACATCGGAAGAGATACCCTAGGAAGTCACCAAGGATTTGTACGGCAGTCCTATTGGGGGGGAGTGGGGGAATATCTTGATCATTAACATGACTGAATCCCGTATTTCTAGGTCTGAGGTGGAGCTTCCACCTTGTATGCCATCCTTCAATGAACAACCTGTGACATTTACAGATGAAGGTTCCTACCATTCCGCCTTGATCCATTTTTGTTTCCTTGCTGTCTCAGTTATGTTCTCCAGGAGGGCTTCACCGCCGAATGCTTGAGGTTTGCCGTTTCGATTGTAATAAACAGTTGATGGTATCTTGTGATTTCCACCGACGTTGTCCGTACCAGGAAAGCTTTCTGATGGTTATAATACATAGGTTGGGAATATGCTTAGTGCTCACCGTGTAATTTCATGGGAGACTGGTGGTTCACCCGGCTCAAGAATGCTGTACGAGACACCGCTCTGTGTGGTGCCTACATCGAAAGCCAAAACTAGCTTTCGGGTGGAGCCCTTGTATGGCTGTCTTTCTGCCATTCCTCAATGAGACGTCGAAGGTTTGTTCGTGTGCTTAGTGCGCCCTCTAGCATGTAAAAAAGCGAAATGAGATACTATCAGGTCCACCTGTTACCTTCTTATCTCGAAATTTTGACAAGCTGTGTGGCAGGGGCTGCCATTCCCCACCCTCTGCCATAGCAGAAAAAGGCATGGAGGCCACACAGACACGGTTATATAACTATGAATAGCTCAGTCGGATCCGGACCATGTCCATCTCCGCTGACATAGGGATTTCGTGACCCAGCCAAGGGCTTGTTATGACGCCCGGCCATCTTCCTACCAACACGTACCACCCCCAAAAGGCAAGGCTTGTCTCCTTGATGAGCGGAACTTAGATGAACTGGGCGGCTGAATTTTGCCTCGTGACTGCAATGTTCACCGGTAAAGGGGCTTACCCGCCGGTGGGCGATAGTATTTCTGTCTCCGAAGAGCCTCGTGTTTTGCATGGGGGCGTCCATGATGCTACTCCTATCTCTCCTGAATCCCTCGAAACGCCTTCGTAAACGTGGACAACCGGTACACGGGGATAGTGGTGGGTTGTGACTTTGGGGCTTTATGGTAAAACATCTAAACGTTAGACCGTCAGCCCGGACCTGGATTCTGCCCCAAGATGCCGCAGACAGTGTGGACCAACAAAAAAAAGGTTTCTGTCAGTCTGTAATCATGGGTTTCGGCGACTGTGGGGGTGGCAGCGGATACGGACATTACCAACGCCAGATTCCCAGAGGCCATGCCCACATTGTTGATGAGTTGGCCCAGCTGACACCTCGCAGTTCGCTAGTCTGGCCTTCCCTGACACTGCATTGCGAAGGCTGTAAATGCGATTAGGAGTAGTTTGCAGTAAGTGTGGACGAGTATAATAGTCGCGGTTCATGAAGAGCGCTTCTGTACCGCGCCGACTTGGCATTATAGTTCCTCGACAATGTTTACCGCCGACACCTGATACCGCTTACTGGAATATGGATGCACAACGTGTAAGGTGCCACTGTTATTCTGTACGTACCCCTTGACATCTTTGCAACTGTTCTTATGTACGCCGTTTCCGCCTTATCCTCCAATCCTTTGTATAATACAAATTACAAGTTAATTGTTTCGACCTACGAATGTAATCAATTTGTCTTATCCACCACTCTTTACTAGTTACTGTTCGACCAAACCCGCACATCTGTTCCGGTCTGCAAACCGCCCCCACCTAAGTCACAACATCGCCCAATCCTTTGTCTCGTCACCATCCATGGCGTCGATTACCGATTCAACAGCTACCTTGGGCTTCAAGAGCATGGTGGTCTTGAATTCAACCACGTCTCCTCGCACTACTCTCTCTGATCTCTGCATGCCCAGTGCGGTCGTGCACAGTACAATTTGCCCTTTCAAGTCCTCCCCACGTAACTCGAAGTTAGCCATCGTAACTCCATCGAACATCTCTCCAGAAGTCACATTGACAGGCCTCAAGTCCGCCGATGTTACCTCTTCACCCATCGCCTTACTCAACCGTAACGCCAGCCTCGCAATATCGGAGATGCGTTCACCAAAATTTTGCGTGAATACGCGATGGGTTTGCCTGTGGTTTTTCGTGGATCCTGCCGCGACAAGGATGGCAACAAGTGTATCGGAAATACGAGCAACTATGGCCGCGTGCGGGTTGCCTTCTTGCAGAGCTACCCTCAGTGCGTGCGCACGCGTCAAGGCACGCCACCGACCTCCTACTGCCTGCGTTTCTGTGTGGTCATCAGTACGAGTAATGGGGTTAAGAGGTTGAACTTGACCTTTTTCACGGATGTTGTTGTAGAGCTTTGCTAGTGGCTGCTCAGCTTGGAGATAATCAAAGTCCCAAGTCGTGACGATCCTGTGTGAAAGCTCGACTATGGCACTTTGCAGCGCGATTTGTACAAGGAAGGCGTCGTCGCTATGCGATGCGGTGCTAATCTGACGTGCCAAGGTGGGGCCTATGAACTCGGTTATCTTGGTGGTCGCTACCATTCTTTCTGCTGCAAACGCCGGTTTGCGTGCAAAGTCAAAGGAATCAGAAATGAAGGCGGATGACTGCAGAATCTCAGCATTGAGAGCATCAACAAGTGCAATAACCTCGGCACCAGAGAGCGTATCGGCCTTGGTGAGGTAGATCTGAGCACCCTTCAACTCACGGCTGCGAGTCTCGAGGAGAGTGAGGAGTTCGTCATGCTTCGTCTGCGACTGTTGGAGCGCGCTCCGGAGGTTATTGAGCTCGGCGTCCTTGCCCTCTAGTTGATGTCTGAGGCCACCGAGTACTCGCTGGTTCTGCGAAAAAGCTTTACCTATTTCATCCTCCCCTCGCCGCTGGGACCATCGCATCGCAACCTCGTTTACCCGCTCTCGTTCGAGTGACTGTGAGAGGGCAATGGATTCGTCAACGGTTCTTGACTGGGATGCTCTGAGTTGCGCGACCTCCTCCTCTAGCCTCCGGTTTTCCTCCACTGCCCTTTTGGATGACTTTTCCTCGCGTTGGAGTGCACTCCGGAGGTTCTCGAGCTCAACGTCCTTGCTTCCTAGTTGATATCTCAGGCTGTCGAGCTCTCCTGTCAGTCGCTCGCTCTGCGAAACAACTCTACCCTTTTCATTCCTCTCTTCGCGTGGAGACCATCGCGTCGGCGCCGTGCTCTCCTGCCCCCGCCTGAGTGACTGTGAGCGGGTGGTGGGTCCGTCAGCAGCTTTCCGTGGAGGCGCCTTGGGCTGGGCGACTTTCTCTGTTAGCTTCCAGTCTTGTTCTCCACCCTTCGACGTCCTGCCACTTGTAAAAATGTAGGATGGCGTGGATGCGCGTGCTTGATGTATAGATGGCTTTGACCTGTAGGGAGGCATTGAGTCGCTGTACAAGTCTCCTGGAAAGCATCGAACCTCACCAAACACGCTGACACTGTTAGCATTTCCCTCACGTGAGAAGCCCATGCCTAACACGCGTGTTCGTGCCCGGACAGCGGTGCTTCATGATGGTGCTGTGCTTCCCGGCAGACGACGCCTACCGCCGACTCACCTGAAGCCTGATCAGACTCGTCGCTTGCTTCGACATGGTACGGGTGCATAACGTGTAACATTTCATGGACCTCAAGTTCACATCCTCACAACTGTTCCTATGCACCTCGTTGTCTCCCTCGTCTGCTAATCCTTTGTACAATACAGGAGTTACAATTTGTCCGCTTCGATCTACCAACCTAAGCAGTTTATCCACCACTCTTTGCTGTCCGATAAGCTCAGGTATGAGTTGCTACTTGCAAACCGCCCCCACCTAAGTCACAACATCACCCTCTCCTTCTCGATCCTTTATCTCGTCACCCCATCCACGGCATCGGCTACCGATTCGACAGCTACCTTGGGCTTCAGGAGTGCGGTGGTCTTGAATTCGACCACGTTACTCTGCACTACTCTCTCTGATCTCTGCACGCCCAGTGCGGTCGTGCACAGTACAACTTGCCCTTTCGAGTCCTCCCCGCGTGACTCGAAGTTGGCCATCGTAGATCCATCGAACATCTCCCCCGGAGTCACATTGACAGGCCTCAAGTCGGCCGACGTCACCTCTTCACCCATCGCCTTATTCAACCGTAACGCCATCTTGACAATACCAGAGATATGTTCACCAAAATTATCCGTGAATGTGCGGCGAGTTTCCTCGTAGCTCTTCGTGCATCTCGCCGCAACAAGGATGGCGACAAGTGTATCGGAAATATGAGCAACCATCGTCGCGTGTGAGTCACCTTCCTGCAGGGCTACCTTCTGTACGTGTGCACGCGCCAAGGCACGCCACCGACCTCCCACTGCCTGCGTTTCTGCATGGTCATCAGTACAAGTAATGCGGTTAAGAGATTGAGCTTGACCTGTTTCGCGAATGTCGCTGTAGAGCTT